>CAJUYG010000047.1:535138-560617 GCA_910591675.1 Galerucella calmariensis | reverse complement strand
TTTTGAGTTGCAATATACAGGGTTTAACAAAAATACGAGAAGAACCACTTATTATTTATTCTTCTCTACCCTGTATACGCTAAAATAAATATCAAAAGATATGTTGCACTTGAAAAAAAAAAAGAAAAATCAGTCGTTTTAATTTGGTCGAAAATAATTTTGAGTTGCAATATTCAGGGTTTAACAAAAATACGAGAAGAACCACTTATTATTTATTCTTCTCCACCCTGTATACGCTAAAATTAATATCAAAAGATACGTTGCACTTGAAAAAATAGATAAGGCAGTACATTTATTTTATTCGAAATTAATTTTGAGTTGCAATATACAGGGCTTAACAAAAGTAGGGAAACAACTTATATTATTTTGTATATTGAATTTTGAACTTACCCATGTAGGAATCCAGGAAATCCAAACTGTCGCATCTCTCGTTGGAGTTAACAGTGGGTTTTCTGTACTGGTAGGAATTGGAGGGGTCGTAACATTTTAAAAAAGTTACCGGTTGAGTATTTCCCTTTTCTAATATAATCTCTTCTTTAGTTCGTATTTTGTATAAGCGTATTTCGCCGTTTTCCATGCCGTATATGGCTGTATTTCCATCGACTGAGAAGCAAGTGCACGTTATCGGTGATGGTAAAGGTTCGCTTTCCGATATAAGATTGTAATTGTTGAAAATCTGTAAAAATAAGTATCGAAAAAGTCATATTTTTGTGCATGTTGAGTGTATCTCTGATAATAGGTTGAAAGATATTGAAAAAAATGGAGAGTTCTGTTAAAAAACATAAAAATCTACAAAACTTGCAAGAGAAATAAGAAAAGTGGGATTTTTCAAGAAATAAATCACTGTAATGTAAAAGATATTATTCCACTCTGTATACTACACAATTTTAAGCAAACCCTTCGATTATGGAAAATTCTGTTTAAAAATACAAAAATCTACAAAACTTGCAACAGAAATAATAAAAATGGGGTTTTTTTCCAAGAAATATTTCACTGTAATGCAAAAAATATCATTCCACTCTGTATACTACACAATTTTAAGCAAACCCCTTTGATTATGGAAAATTCTGTTTGAAAATACAAAAATCTACAAAACTTGCAACAGAAATAATAAAAATGGGGTTTTTTCAAGAAATATTCCACTCTAATCCAAAAAATATCATTCCACTCTGTATACTACACAATTTTAAGCAAAACCCTTCGATTATGGAAAATTCTGTTGAAGCATACAAAAACCTACAAAACTTACAACAGAAATAATAAAAATGGGTTTTTTTTTCAAGAAATATTTCACTGTAATGCAACAAATATTATTCCACTCTGTATACTACACAATTTTAAGCAAACCCCTTCGATTATGGAAAATTCTGTTTAAAAATACAAAAAACTACAAAACTTGCAACAGAAATAATAAAAATGGGTTTTTTTCAAGAAATATTTCACTGTAAGGCAAAAAATATCATTCCACTCTGTATACTACACCAATTTTAAGCAACACCTTTTTATTCCCTTCGATTTATATACAGATCACGAAAAATCTTATGGAACCGTAAGAGAATTCACTAGTTGGTGGTATTCAGTATGTTCCCAACATAGAAAGAGTGAGGGTGTTGAAGAAATAAAAAAATACATCCATTATTACTTAACCTGTACATCTTGAAATTCATTTTTGTCAACTTGATCAGAAACTATCTACAATAGTATTAATGGAAGGGATTTTTAGTTTATTAATTATGGTTCTCTCAATAAATACTGTTTTATTTTCAAGTTACAATGGCTAAAATAATATCCTATTGTAGTTTGAAATTAATTGACAACTTGTTCAGAAACGAAGTTGACAAAAATGAATTTTAAGATATACGTAATAACGATTGCATCTTTTTCTTTCTTCAACACCCTCACTCCTTCCATGTTGGGAACATACTGAATACCGCCAACTAGTGAATACTCTCTGAAAAGGACAATGTTGCCGGATGAAAGTGTTTAGTTTTACCTATTGTGCATTTGTACAAATTAATCTGCGCTTCTGGTAACAGCGGTTAAAATAGTGGGGCAATCAACATTCGGCCAGCCTCTGGAACTAAGTACACGACTCGATGCGCGCGCACAGTTATTATTTCTCTCTTTCAAGCTGTTTTTCTCCTATATTCCTTGTCGTACTTGTGTAGTCGGGACGGTTCCATAAGATTTTTCGTGATCTGTAATATCTACTATTTATCAAATTATTCGTCACATACCTGCAATCGATTTTCGTGATCGGTGGTAGCTGTCAAAGCGTTTTTCTTCTTCCAATACGGAGCGAAGGTCGGAACGTTCTTAACTTGCGGTTCACGTTCGTACGGTTGTATATGACATTGTTGCAAGGTTTTTCTATCGGAACCGATTAATAAAATGTGAACGGAATTATCCTCATCGTAAAACGTATCCAAGGATTTCGCTAACCTGAAATTTACATCTTAACAAACGAAATTTGGAAGACGTAAAACTCACCCTTTGTTTTTAAATTCTCTTAGAACTTTTTCTTGTTCGATATTCCAAATGTAAACGGTACTGTGATCGGTACCGACGATTAGATATCGATTATCGTTGGTTAGAGTCGAGCAAATATTTTTTATGTCGGTTTTTTCGAATATAATTTTTTTCTTGGTACCGTTCCACATGGTAATATTCGTATCCCCGACCGCCCAAAATTTGTTGTAACACAAAAATATCGAATTACAAATGACGTTGTTGTATAATTGGGAAAAATAACGAAATTTTTCGTTGATCACTTGATATATGTAGATACTTTCGTCCAAGCCGAAAATTACCGATTCGACACCTAATTAATAGAAAAAAATATTAAAATCGTGAAAATTAGCTCCCATTTAAGAAAAATATATCGTACTTCCATGGAAAATGACTAGTTTTACAAAAAAAAAATTTTGAAAATAATTTAACCCCTTATGAAAATTTTTATCGTACGTCTATGGAAAATAACTTTAAATTCTCCCATGGAAAATTACGAAATTTTGCAAAAAAACAATATTTTTGAGAATAAACGAAATTTTTGAGAATCAGTTAACCCCATATGAAATTTTTATCGTACGTTTATGGTAAATGACTTTAAATTTTAAAAATAAATATTTTATAAACATTGATAAAAAGAAAATATTAAATTAGTGAAAACTAACCCCATTTAAAAAAAAATACATCTTACTTCCTTGGAAAATTACAAAATTTTGCAAATAAACGAAATTTTTGAGAATAATTTAACCCATATGCAAATTTTTACCGTACGTCTATGGAAAATAATTAAATTTCAACAATAAATATTTTATAAAAATTAATAAAAAGAAAATATTAAATTAGTGAAAACTAACCCTATTTAAGAAAAATACATCGTACTCCTATGGAAAATTACAAAATTTTGCAAGTAAACGAAATGTTTGAGAATAATTTAACCCCTTATGAAAATTTTTATCGTACGCTTATGGTGAATAACTTTAAATTTTAATAATAAATGTTTTATAAAAATTAATTTAAAAAAATACATCGTACTCCCATGGGAAATTACGAAATTTGGCAAATAAACAAAATTTTTAAGAATAATTTAACCCCATATGAACATTTTTATCGTACGTCTATGGAAAATGACAAGTTTCAAAATAAACGAAATTTTTGAGAATAATTTAACCCCATATGAAATTTTTATCGTACGTCTATGGTAAATAACTTTAAATTTTAATAATAAATATTTTATAAAAATTAATAAAAAGAAAATATTAAATCAGTGAAATTTAACCCCATTTAAATTAAATACATGGTACTCCCATGGAAAATTACGAAATTTTGGCAAATGAACGAAATTTTTGAGAATAATTTAACCCCATATGAATTTTTTATCGTATAAATATTTTATAAAAATTAATAAAAATAAAATATTAAATTAGTGAAATTTAACCCCTAAAAAAACGTACTCCTATGAGAAATTACGAAATTTGGCAAATAAACAAAATTTTTAAGAATAATTTATCCCCATATGAAAATTTTTATCGTACGTCTATGCAAAATGACAAGTTTTAAAATAAACGAAATTTTTGAGTATAATTTAACCCCGTATGAAAATTTTTATCGCACGTCTATGGTAAATGACTAAATTATAATAATAAAAAATATTTTATAAAAATTAATGAGAAGAAAAAATACATCGTACTCCCATGGTAAATAACGAAAATTTTAAGAATTAATTAACCCCATATGAAAATTTTTATCGTACTTCTATGGCAAATAATTAATAATAAATATTTTATTAAATTTACCATCAATGTCGGTGTAAAGAATACACGGAGCTGGCATTCCTTTCCTACCAGTCTCGTGTAGAGGTGTTTCAGTTTGAGCGTCCCATATAGTGACATTTCCTTCACTACTTCCAGTCGCTATACGAAAAGTATCCGGGAAATCGCTGTGGAAAGCGGCCGATATGAGATTTTCATTAAAATTGGACACTTTAAATTTTTTTCTTGGGTAAATTTTACCCCGATCTGCCGTATGGATGTCCTGCCAATATGATTGCTTCGTTTTTGGTGATACTGAAATATACAAATTACTTTTCACTTTTTATGCTGAAAGAAAAGAATCTTTTACTTACTAGGAAAGTCACTGCTGAAATCCCGACTGTTTCTCGCACTGTCAGCGGCGAATTTCCAAAGCATAACAACGCCATCTAGAGAGACCGATAAAAAGTATCTTTTATCGGGGCTGATGATCATATTCGTTATTGGACGAGTGTGGCCAACGAAGTTGGAGATTTCTTTAGCGCTTTGCTCGTAAAATAACTTGAAAAAAAATGAGTTTGGAAAAAAAATTGTTAAATTTAATTTGGGAAAAAAAGTTACCTTAATTCTACCATTAGTAGTTCCTATTAAAATATGATGGGGTGAATCGAAAAAACACGCTGACGTTATGTCATCCTTTATATTTATAATTTGAGAATAGTCGAATTCTTCGCACGGTTTTCTATTAAAAAAAAAATGTTTTTAACAAAAAAATTGTAAAATAAAGTAAAATTTACTTACTGTAGTTGTAGATAAAGATGCGGAGAAGATTTGGCAAATTGCAGAGCGTCTTTAAACACGTGACTGTCTCTATTTTCTTTCAAAGCGTATTGAATTATGTCAGTTTTTTCATAACTATATAAATTGCCACCGCAACGTTTTATAAAATCAATATACTGTTTCAATTTTTCGCTTAAAATCGGTTCCTAAGAGTAAAAATAAGAAATTTGGTAGACTCCGTTTCAGATAAGAAGATCTTATATGAAACGGAGTCTACCACCCATAACATAATGTTGCTTACTTACCTTTCTAGTGATATAAACTTCATATTTTTCCATATCCCTACAAGTATCTTCGGTACCGACGGCTTTAATTTTCAATTCCAAAAATTTCAAATTCAAATAAATTTGAAATTTATCAAATTCTTCGCCGTGGTACATATGATGTCCGATGAATTGCAACGTATAATTGTCGTTCGGTAAATTGGCGTAATTTTTTTTAGTCACTCGATCGTATCTGCAACAACCAAAAAAAATTATTATAGCTGATGGTATTTTTGGTAATAAAGGGTGTCCCACTATAAAGTAAGGAAAGGAAAGGAAAGGGGAAGAAAGGGACTTTCAGATGGTATTAAAAAATATGGGGTGTTGTAATTAAAATAAACCGATAATTTCGTTTCAAAAATGGTCATTTTTTTTTCGGCGCTTTCGGGAAATAGTATACATTTGGCAACTATGTCAATAAAAATTTGAAGGAAATATAAGAAATTTAGCGAAAACTGCACGTCGGTATCTTTTTCCATTTTCGAGTAATAAGCCGTTACTTTATAGTGGGACACCCTGTATTTTGGTATTTTTTTTTAATTTGGTGTTTTTATAGTAAGTTTGTGGTAATATCGTAAAGTTTTCAGGATACTTTTTTTTAATATGCGCGTGCGCAGTAACATCGATTATTAAAAATGAAAATTATGAGGAAATCTTGCAACGTCGCAACCCTTGTCACAATCACATCATCTGATCGACGATTTTTTAAAATATTCTCGCTTTGTCTCTTAAACTTCCTACAATTAATATAAACAGAGAGAGAGAGATGTTGGTATTTTTTGGTAATTTTTGGTATTTCAAGTTGGTAATTTTGGTATTATTTGTCAAATATTTTTTTTGTGTTCAAATTTTGGTCAGAAAATATACTTACCCAGTCAACAGTCTTCTATGCAAGTCTTTTGTGTTATTTTTAGTAATTTCCTTGAGGTAGTTTAAATAAATATCGTGTATGCCGTAAATGTAAGTTTTGAGATCATCGTGATAAAAACGAACAATTAGAGATTTTTCAGCGAAACTATTCATGATATTACGAACTTCGTATGGATCTTTATCCCAAAGTATTTCCAGCACCAACGGTGGAATGTTTACGTCTTTTTCAAAAACAGCCAATGTATGATACAGTTCTCTAAGGTTATCGGTGAGCAACTTTTCTATACACGTATTAATCATTTCTTTAATGTCTTTGTTACCTTCAGTGTATACGTTTAAGCTAAAAAATTTCAATTTAAAACAACTTGAAAATAAAAAAAAATTAATAAATCAAAGATATATGTATCTTCTGTAAGTTCCTTGTGGCATTACTTATTTTTTTTTCTCTTATTTTTTGGGAATCAAACCAAAATAGAATAAAAAAAAATAATAAAAAACGAAAAAAAAATTAAAAAAATAAAAATAAAAGAATTAGAAAAATAAAATAAAAAAAATAAAAATTAAAAAAAAACGCTTGTCAAGATTAACTAGCAATAAAAAAAAAATTTTAAAAATAAAAATAAAAAAAAAAAAAAAAAATAAAAAAAAAAAAAAAATAAAGAAAAGATAAAAAAAAAAACGCTTATTGTGGTTTGATTCCCAAAAAATAAGACAAAGATATATGAAACTAATGCTTCCGATACATCATATATCTTTTCACTCACTTTCTTTACCTATAATTTCTTTTAGAAAACATGTCTTGGATGTATTTCCAAATCCCATTTTGTCCAGCGTTAACGTCTTCGATGTTTTCATTCAAATAAGAACCAATAAGGGAGATCAACATGGGATGACCTTGACAAATATTGTGAATTTCTTCAGCGGCACTAGGGAGATCTCCGGTTATTTTTAAAGATTTTTTAAATAGTTCCAACGATTCAGCTGCGGAAAAACCGGTTCTAACTTCCACGCGTCTAATATGATCGCCGTTTAAGACGTTTTTATTTTGTGTGGTAATGACGGTTCTTATTTTAATTTCGAAACATGCTAAAACTTCTCTCTTGGAAACGTTGTCTAAAATTATTATTGCATTTCTCAGTCTTTTATTCAAAAATACTTCTGTTAGTAAGTCTTTTAGATGGTCATCGTTATAATGTGAGATTTTCATTTCTAGGACGGAACATGCCATTGTATATAGTCTGAAATGTCAAATCGATGAGAAAATATTATTTTTTGGTGGAAAAATTTCAAACCTTCTCATTGGTACACAAGCATCTTCTTTGTTGTGACAATCGCCCAAATTTATCCAAAAAATATAGTTATCAAAGTATTGCCGAACAGATTCATCTCTTAGTACGTCGTTTATAAGACAAGACTTGCCATATCCCATCATACCATGGATTACAAGGCTTTCACCCCAACTTAGGTCTTGCAGATTGATTTTGACTGCATTTACCTACATTAAATATAGTGAGTAATGTTAAAAAATGGTAATTACTAATTTATGCTTGTACCCTATTCTAGAAGTGAAAAAACTAGACCCTAATGGGGAAAATACCCTGTATATGGGGAATGATAATTTTATGGAGATTGTTTTTGGGTAATTTATTGGCACAAATCATTGTAAAATCATCTTTATGAATATTTTATTTTCACAAATAGTGTAGGTGTTATGTATGTCTGTATAAGTAAACAACCGAAAATAATAACCACTATTATTTATTACATCATAACATATTTACAATATTTATGAAGTGTGATTTAAATAGAGGAGCATAGGCGAGACATCCTTGAATAAGGTCAATGCTCATAATATATAATTGGTTTAATATGAAATTTTTGTAAATTATTTTCAAATAAATTGGGAATGTAACATCACAAATTGACTAATTCCAGACATAGTTTGCAATAACTCCTATTTTAATGATTAAAATGATATGAAAATTCATAAAAACAATAATTTTTTCACAATTTTATCTCCTACTTACCAATTTTATCCATTCCTATGTTGCAATGCGAAAAAAAACAAATATCAATAGTGTTATCAGTTAAGTGAGGTAAAAATTATTGGGTCTTTGTCTTGGGTCAGAAAACTACGAGAATTCACTCAAACAGTGGTTCAAGTGAAGTAGACACAGCTTAATAAAGCAAAAATTTACACTTTTTATGTCTTTTCAAACTTGGTTATTTTCAATAGAGTTAGGGTAGGAGTTAAAGCAGTACATGAAATTGAAGTGATTTTAAGCAAGGAAAGATTGGACTTACCAAACTTTCTCTAGATACATAATTTGGGGGTAATTCTGGGAAGTTTCCTCGAACTGATGTTATCCAGAAATTCCTTTTTTCCAATATTTCTTTTTCATGATCTGGATACCTATTTCTTAGATGTTTTAATACAATTTCCAAATTTCTATTAGGATGAATTTTATTAAACAATTCATCGGTTCGTTCTTGTTTTTTCTGAAAACAAAAGACTGTCAATATAACCTCAAAATTTAAAGGATTCAACTTACCTTTTTCCACACTTCCTCGTACAATTGTTCATCTATAATTTTTTTAGATATTAAAAAATCTATAAACTCATCGAAGTTCGACCGAATCACGGACTTGTATTCGTTTATTTGAGAATTCAGAGATCCATCCATAGTTTGAGACAATAGAATACGGCTAGTTCATTGTTGATGTAGTTGAGAAACAAAAATACTTATCTATATTTCGATAACAACTTTATCTATATTATAATTAGAACACCACAAAAATTATTAAAATAAAATATAAAATAATGAGCAAAATAAACTTGTTTGAACTTTCCTTACGCCATTTGAAGTATGACGCACTGTATTTTTTGTTAGACAAAATGACATTTACAACGTTGCCAAACATACCACATTTTCAAATTGATAACGTTCTATATAAAGAAGTTTTTATTTTTAATCGAATTGTCAATTATTATAAATCTCTTTAAATAATAAATACACATTTTGCTGGTTTAGTTGTTTCTGTGAAGATCAAAGACATGGAAGTAAAAAGATGATAGGTGTTGCTAGTGGTGAGCGAGATATCACGAACTGTGATTTAGTAACTGATATATAGAATTCACGAATCACGACTGTTACCTCATCTCGTAGAACACCGTGACGTGATCACAGCCACAGCACAATATTGCCGTGTTTCCTATCGTCTTCTGTCTGATAAAAAATCACATTTTTATATTTCAATATGATCGATTATTGCATATCACCATAAACTAATCATAAACTACAAATATCAAACAACGGAATTAAGAAAGGATGAAGGTATTAGTGAGATTTAGTATTATTTTTTTTAGTCGATAAACATGTTATAACTTGTACCTGAAATTTACTATTTAAAGAGTATAAAAAATTTCATTTTTGTTCAAGTTTACTGTATTTCAGTTTGTCCCTTCTGTCCATTTACCTTACCTGAACCGAGTCGCAATATTTGATATAATATAATAAAATTGTGAAAGTCGTGATCACGCTACGCTTTAAAATCACTGATATCCAAAAATCACGTTAACATTGTGATTTAAAAATCACGATATCGCTCACCACTAGATGTTGCCAGCTTCAATTTATCAGTAGAGATGACGATATTCGTTAGTTTAATTATGTTTCTAGGTTTTAAATATAGATAGATATATTTTAGAAGGTTTGTTCCCAGAAAATCATTTGGCAAAACAAAAGTCGCGAGCATAAGTTTTAAAGTAATGTGAGTAAGCTCAAGAAAGAACGACACACTCAATTGAAACGCACGATTTTTCAGACGTATCAAAATTCAATTCAAACAAATATTTAGAATCCTATAAGACATATTCATAGCAGTATCTTGTGAAATAAGTATTTCCATAATCCCATAGATAACATACACTCAAAATAAAAGAAAATTAGAGTATGTTATCAAAGAGTACAGAATAAAAATATAAGATGTTTCACTCGTTCGAATTTATCGCGTAAAGCACCGATGCCGCTGGTGACTTGGATGGTACAGTACGTCGCTACGTCCTTACTTGCATTTAATTTGGCATATTATACGGGACGTCGCCCGTCGAGCGCTGTTATTTTAGAACGGTGTTTATTGGTTGTTCGTGTTTTATATTTATGATTTTTTAAATTTATTAATTAATTGTTGAAATGAGCAAAAAGTCATATTAATATTTTTCTCTTTAATAGCAAAGCTTAAACACTAAATATTTTGTAATATTTGCTTATACAAAATTACGGATTTATTTTTATAATAAGGATATTTAATATAATATATAAACAAGTACATTAGGCAAGAAAACAGAAAAATTCAATTCTATAGCTAACCAAAGGGGAATTGGTCAGTTCCTTTTGAACGAATTTACTAAATTTTCTTTTCATCATCCATGTAATCAATTTCCTTTCAATTATTATGCAAGTCTCTATACCAGAGTCCCTATATATTTTACTCTCAAATGTATATTGAAAGATTTGAAAAACAATAGATTAAATTTAACACATAAACCAAACTCCAAACTTGGTATTTTACATTTATAAAATTTTTTAAGAAAGGTATCCTGCAGCTGCTTCTCTTTTTACTGTTAACTTTGTCAATCCAAAAAATACGCGTTATTTAAAGATCAAAATTTAAGATTTAGTGGCTAATGAGTATATTTAATTGAATTTGTGATAAATATCTGCTAGATTATCAATAAGTATCACAAAATTACTAAGGTGTTGGATAAAAACTGTGAATTGATTCATTTTAAAAATTCAAGTTTATTTTTCACTTACCTTTCCAAATTCATATCCCGAACATTTTTCTAAATAATTAACATTTAAAAATAAACCTTTGTGATAAAGAATCCTATTCTGTAATCTTTGATGGTATTTTGAACAAATCAAATATTTCTTCAACTCCTCCACAAGTAATGGGCCAGCATCGGTAAAGGGGAAGGGAAAATGAGAACATGAAATCCCTTTTTGGTAACAAAGTAATGGGTAAAATAATACAAAATTTATCAACACTACAATTTTAATGATGTGATTTGAAATATCACAAAAATATTCAGAATTAGACAGTATAAAATTGATTTGCAACTGTATAGCGTCTTTAAGAAACCTCAAGACGCAACCTTCAATATCACTGTGTTTATTACTTTCATAAAATGAATGTCTTTTCGGTGCACTGGTTCAAACACTTTTATTAGAATCAGGTTTTTATTATAATATTATCTAGTTTTGTACAATCATCTTAACTTATAGATACTTATGCTAAAAAAATACTCAAATCTGTATTAACAAAATAAACGTAGAAAAAAACAAAAAAAAAAACTAAATTAAGTGTCACTTTTCCACAACTTTATCGTTTTGTCATTTTCCAAGGCTGCTGAGGCGATGATATTTTCAGTAGGATGGCAAGTTGTACATAAAACAACATCTAGAAAAAATATTTCGAAAATAAACACATAACAAACCATAATTGTTGTTAGTACCTGTGTGACCTTGTAGTTTTTGTACAATTTCTTTGGTTTGCAAGTTCCAAATGTACACCATATTATCCTCGGATCCACTGACAATCCATTTACCACCCGTAACAGAAAAATTGGCAAAAATACAATACTTTTCATTTTTATGTCCCGAGTAAGTTTTTAAACATTTCCCTTTAGCGTAATCCCATAATTTCAAAGTATTATCCAATGTAGCAGCCAAAATATATTTCCCATTTGGGGAAAATTTTACAAATGAAACTGGAGGATTGTCATCGTCAATTAGAGTTTTTAAACATTGTCCAGAAGCTGTATCCCAAATACGACTATAAAAATTAACTTATAAATGAAAATTTAATGATTTGGTAACTAAAGACTTACCAGAGTCCGTCGTAACTGCTGCTGACAATAAGTGAACCATCTCGGTTGAAATGAACTGCACTTACTGGATCGGAATGAGCTGGTAAAGTTTTCAAGCACTTTCCAGTTCTCACATCCCATATTCTAACTGATTCATCAAAGGAACCAGATACAATTAGATTTGATTGTGGATTAAAATTACAGCAAAAGACATAATTGCTGTGTCCTTTGAGTGTTTTTAAGCACTTACCGGAGGAAAGTTCCCATATTTTTAAAGTTTTATCGTCACTACCAGAAACTAAAATGCACCAATTTAATATTTAGGTAAGTAGATTAAGATAATCACTTACCCAGCAATCGGCTATCACTAGACCAAGCAACGTCGCTTATTCCTAATTTATGTCCTGAGATAGTTTTTTCAAATTTTCCATCATATGCACCCCAAATTTTAATCAATTTATCAGCAGCTATAAAGAAATATAAAAATTTCAGTACATTCTAAATAAGTATATTTTTCAACTTACATGAGCTTGCTAACCATTCTCCGTTTGGACTAAATTTTACTGATGAAACTGCCTTTGTATGTCCTGCTAAAGTAAATTTTAGAGTGTAGTTTGGTTTCAAGTTGCTACTTGATTTGCTTGATCCACCTGTAGGAGTTAAACTAGCATTTTGCGTATTGTTACTGGTAGTTAAATTAGTAGACCCGTGTACCGGAGGGGCAGTTCCTATCGGCATCATTGTGGTATTAGTCCTAAAGCCCAAAATGTTCTATTTTTTGATCAAGTACATTGACTAACCTAAAAATTGTCCACTATTGTATATTTACACAAAATAAATGCAAAAGAACTACAGCTCTTCGTAATAATTCTGTTAATTTACTAATTAAGATCAATAGAATAGAAACTTTAATAACGAAATTCAAATTAGAGGTGATTTCTTCATATTATGATGCTTTGAAAATGCTTCACGCTACTTTTCCACATAGGTGCCAAATAAGTGACAAGTGACAATTGACTTATTTAAATTCTTCTTTTTTATACAAGTATTAAATATTAACCCTTATAGGTATGCAACTAATGTGACATTTGTAATTTGGGTTGCATGTACTATAAATACATTTACACAAAATAAATCCAAAAGAACTACAGTTCTTCAAACTAATTCTGTTAATTCAAATACTTGTATGCTATTTTCCCACATAGGCGCCAAATAAGTGACAATTTACAATTCTTCTTTTTTATATAATTAATTAATATTACCCCTTATAAGTATGCAATTAATGTGACATATTTGTAATTTGCGTTGCATATACTTATGAATACATTTACACAAAATAAATCCAAAAAGTTCTTCGTATTAATTCTGTTAATGTTAATACTTTTATGATACTTTTCCACATAGGCGCCAAATAAGTGATGTTATTCAATTTTCAATTCTTCTTTTTTATATAATTAATAAATATCATCCCTAATAGGTATGCATTTGATATGACATATTTGTGATCTGAGTTGCATATACTTATACAAATAAATTATTTTGTTGTAGCCCGAATGCTGGCAATTTTTATGAATATCGTCTTATTTTGATGTAATTTCTGCAAATTCTTCGCTGAAATGGTTGTAAATAATAATTAGGGAAAAAGAACTTTGACAAATTAAGCTGAACGGCGTCGCGGTGCTTCGTAGGTGGGGCGCAAGTCCAGCAATTGGCGCGACCCGGCAAAAACGACGCGACGACGTTCGTTTCAGTAAGTGACATGATATCATCAGTACAGCGTCGTTACAAATACCATCCTCTTGGAGAGACATGTATGGCGATGAATATGTCCACAGCAAACAGAATATTTGTGGTAAGTAGAAAAAAAAACTAAAGGAACCCTATATAAATTGAAAAAATTAATGAATTGTTAATAATTGATATCGATATTCGATATATGATGCAATTTGCAAACGAAGCACATATATCCAATTAGATGTATTTAACAGGAAAGGAGTGTGGACAATGACAAATTTATAGAATCAAAAGCATTACAATTTGATTTTATAAAAAATGTTATTGTTTTACACTGATTGAAAGGTTTAAGTTTTCGGGATGCACTTTATGGAAAGGGAGTGACTATTTGTCGTTTTTAAAGGTTGGTATTCATTAATTATCAATCAAATGTCTTTCTGATGCCGGTATAGATAGAAACATTCATATCCTACACCTCCACACAGTACCCCAAATACGAATTTCTATTTGAAATTTCAACATAATTTGGAGTTTTTGGAGGTTAAAAACTCTTATAAACCTTTTCTCTTTCTCCACAAAACGAGCCTGCTGCAATGTAGAAACACGTCAAAAATCAAGAATTTATTTCTTTCAAACACCCAATTTTCCACCTAATATTCGTAATTTTATTCTCATAAACCACGACCAGTGTATGAATAAATTTATACCAGCACCTGTTAGCGAATTAAATATTCTATCCAACTTTAACCCATACATTTTTTTCTTTTTTATTTATTTGCACTGAAATAGAAACTATGTGAGTGGGTTTATGAAATACCTAATCCAAAAACTTAAAGTTCAAAATAAACAATTTTATGAAAATGTCTTTTAATTTTCTTCGGTAAATGGTGAATAATTGTTTTTTAATTTTCACAAATTGCAATCATGTTGGCAAACAATACCCATTAAGTCAATTAAGAATCAACAGAAGTTAACAATTTCAATTACTTCGCGAATTGACGCTAATAACGTCCTAGCCTTATAATCGATTCAGCGTAAAAACGATAACGGATAATAATAACCCAAAAATATAGTTAAAAAATCGAGATATATAGTTTGATCCAAAAATAATTTCCAATTTTTGTCCGAAAATTAACCGATAATGTTATGCATGTATAACCTAAAAGTTCTATTTTGTGCCCTCTTACTTCTACTTAGGAAAAGTCCTATATATTTTCCTGAGGAATTTGAGAGGATATCTACAGGCTTTCACTTAGGTAAATGCCCCCCCTTTTTCCAATAATCTCCTAGATGTTGTGCCCTAGGATTCTGGATTGATGTACAATTCGCAAGTATGTGGATGGGGGATTCTTCTTCCATGCCACAGAATCTAAATTCTTCTTCTTCTACTTTATTACGTTTATTTGCAATGATGTATTTTTCAAATACTGATCAGAATGTATCAGAGTGTTTATAGATATCTATTTTAATCGTCTAAATAAATTCTACAAAATAATAAAACTTGATTAATTCGCGAGCTTTCGTCACATTTCGTGTATTTCAATTGATACAAATTTGTTGAACTCTGGTCAACCTAATGACGATTAATAAATGTTTTTTCTATTTATTCAAGAGACGATAATAATAATAATAAAAAAAACTGCTCAAATAATGATTATTATTGTTACTAGGTACATCATAATTTTAAGGAACATTGTATTCCCGAATCTTGAAAAACCCTGTATCGCGCACAGTGTTGCTGTGGTTCACCGGTCCCGAAATAATCAATGGGTAAAAAAATACTTTTGTTTTTCTTCTATAATTAGCGATTGTGGCGCCGCATACACATACTACCTAATCCGTGCGGATTGTCGTGTAAACAATAATCACGAGTTTAACAATTTAAATATTTAGGTGTATATTGGTGAAGAGCCAAGAAATTTTTTGTAACTCACTTTGGTCCTCTGTACTATTTTATTCAAAAATTTCAGTGAATTTTATGGTAATGTTTATCGTGTTCGTTCAAATAGGTCAGTACATAAATATTGATGGTATTAAAAACATATACACTGTGGGCCGAAATAAAGGAGTACATTTTTTTTCTTTTTTTGGCGATTTATTTTCTTTTTGCAGGGCTGATAACCTAACATGTCCTTAACATGTCTGTAAATTTGGAAGCAAAAATAATGTACAGGGTCGGACTTATAAAAAATTGAAAAAAATATTTTCAATTAAAAAATGTACTACTTTAGCTTTATCCGGGTTTTTGTTTGTGGAATTGCACAGAACTTGTTGCGTACTTTATTCAGTCCTATTCAGTCCTATTTTCGGACTGTTTACAATTGAACCGAGTTTGAAAAAACCCGAACATCCCGCATTGTCTATAGAACTGAACTAACCCAATTAGATTGACAATTTGAAGATAACTCATCATCATTACTGTATTGAGAGACAGCCTCTTCCACAAAAGTTTTAGTTTTCAATATTATCCTGTAATACTTCTGAAATTATAAGATTATTAATCACATCAAAAAGAACATCGTCTTCACTTGATGATGCTGATGAACTATCTTCAAATATTTCCATATTATTGGCATCCATTTGGTAAATATTAAATTTGAAAAGTGGAAATCCAAAATAAACAAACCTCTACCTTTTACCTCGAATTTACAAAATAGCTCCGACCTTCCTCCTTTGCAAATGATTTGAGTATGCGTAAAAAATAATCCGAAAATCGTCCGAGCTCGAGACCGGGGACTGGCTTAGGCGGTTTTCGAACCGTCCAAGAAATGCTGCTCATCCTGTTAAAACCCGAACAAGCCAATTTCGACTGTGCAAACTCCGGACAGTCTTAAAACAGTAATTGAATGAACCCGAATAAAGCTTTTATTTCGGCCCACAGTGTAGATGTGCTCCTTTTTGATGAATGAAAGTAAATCAGTGTATACAGATAATTTGTGTAATGACAGGATGATTTTAAATGATGAAAAACTTTGTTTTACATCAATATTGGGACAAATCCCCCTTTATAGACCTAGAAGACATCTTTTTGTCGTCTAGCGTTATACAAAATACAGGCTGGCCCCGGAGTAGACTCTGTTTCACATAAAAAGAACCCACTAGACTCACTAGAGTATAGAAGTCGCAGTCGTATGCGCGAAGAAGTTGCACATAACAATATCTGAACATAAATATCGGTCAAAGCCTTAATGGGTTCCTCTTATGTGAAACAGAGTCTACCTAAATGATAAAAACTTGTGAGATTGGACAAATTAATTTATAGATAGACAATATTAAATATATAAGGGTATTATTTTGTTTTCTATTAAGAAATTATTGAATGTCTGACACCTTTAGTGGTAATGAACAAAATAAATTAATCCTGGCATTTGGCCACCAGTAGATATATAGTGTTCAGTAACGAAATTGTTACCGACAACGAGGTCCCAGTTATTCTGGGAATCATCAGTGTTGTGTCAGTAACAAAAAAATATATCGCGAGTGAAGTGTTAGAGAATGTTAGATACGATCAAAGATATATTAGGTATCGGGTGCAAGTTTAGTGAAGATTTTACAAAATCCACGACTGGCAACTCACGATATTTATCAGGTAGTTTTATTTTTGTTAAATATTTTGGTTTTTAAATATCAGTTGGGAGGTCAATCAACATTTTATTTTAGATTCCTCACAGCTTTGAGAATGGCCTAATTAGATAATTTCTACTAAGGGGTTTGCGATTTAATCTTAAATACTTTTTGTTATCAGCTTTTTAAAAAAGCGCACTTAGGTATGTCGATTAAATATTTTTAAATTAATGAACATGGTAAACTATTTCTAATTGGTTTTCGTAATATACTTAGATGCAATAAAAAGAAAACATTATCTTATCACACCTATCAAAAATGGGCTATTACATTAATTATTGAATTTGTAGTTGCTCCGAGATGTCATAACAAATCAACGTAATGTTGGGTGAGTTGTCTGTTGTAAAATTTTATTATCTCTGATAATATTTGAATCGGATGTATTAAGTTGAAACGAAAAAATGTCCAAGCCAAGCTCGAAATTCGCCAACCACATGTACATTGGCGTATCTAGGGAACGGTCAACCAGTTAATCAGTAGGAAAATGCAAATTAATAATTTTATCAACATTCCTTTCAAACTCGCTGTAATCTGAAATTTAATTGGAACTTTCTTATTACAGGAAATAACAATGTGTCTTCAAAAGAAGCCCAATTGCAGTGGCGTGGCAACAGGAGCCTCAGTAACGGGAACACCCAGTGCAACGGAACATCAATGGGGAGCTTGGGGTTGGACGGGAGCTTCGGCCTGGGGATCGGGGGGTCTGGGGACGGCGAAGGGGGCAGTCCGGGGAGTACCGAAGGGGGTGCAACAGGGCAGGACCAGCTGGAGGGACCGGGCACAATTGAGGATGACACTATTCACCTCAAGAGACGGGTGGGACTCATCAGTGGGGTGGCTTTAATTGTCGGAACTATGATTGGTAAGTTTAAATTAAAAAAAAATATAAAAATACTATTCATAACTTGGCAAGGTTTGTCGTTATTGTTTTGCTGATATATGGTTTTGACCGATTTTTAATTAGATTGTTATACACGGTATTTGGAACTTGTCCCAAACATTTTGTCTACATTTATATTATGTCAATTTTTTTTTCATTCATTAAATTAAAAAAAAAGCATAAATAATATGTAGTTTATCATTTTTTAAGTATTATAGGAAAGGGATAAATATGTTTAATAATATTTCCAGGATCTGGAATTTTCGTTTCTCCCTCTGGACTCCTAGAAAGGACGGGATCGGTCGGGATGAGTTTTGTGATATGGATGGCATGTGGATTGTTATCCTTATTGGGTGAGTATTTATCAAAAAACGTATTTTTTTTCTCTATCAATTGTTCAGGATAATATTTACTTTTTATTTAATCCCGAGATCTATAGTTAGATGGGATTACGTGTCGCGTCATGTGGTTATTATATTGACGTCAACACATCTCTACATGTGACTCAAACTGATTATCGATATTTAGCCATAACTTTAAATACAAACAAAAAATATTTGCAACGTATAATAATTGGAACGTTGACCGTGGGAAGCGGATATTTTAAACTTTTTCTTATTACTATAAACATAATTTGATTTGTGAATGAAATATTTACTTCAAGCTTTATTTTTACAGTTTACACACTATACAATCTCTTTATTGGATTGGTCAGTGTTCACTCACTCCGGCATTTTGAATTCAATTCAATAAAACATGTCTATAGTTGCCCTATACCTATAAAAGTTCTTTTATATTTCTGGTTTTGAAACATTTGCTAATGATTTTAATAGAAATGAATTGCATCAACGTTATATACTTTCAGGTATCTCCAATTTATGGCATAACTCCACGGTTGAGGTACTTTTTATTTGGGTTTTAACCTAGATATGTTCCCGAAATAGTTTGTATCATTTAATAGACATTTCTTTTTAGGTGCTTTGGCGTACGCCGAATTGGGCACTATGAACACCTCTTCAGGGGCAGAATACGCTTATTTTATGGATGCTTTTGGTGCTCCTCCAGCTTTTCTTTTTTCATGGGCTAGTACTCTAGTTTTAAAGCCTTCACAGATGGCGATTATATGTTTGAGTTTCGGGAAATATGCCGTTGAAGCCTTTGTTACGGAGTGCGAACCACCCGAAATTGTTGTCAAAATGGTGGCTCTGCTGGCAATGGGTAAGTTACGTACTAATAAATACGTTTTTCTAAAAAATCTTGAGTTTATATTATGTAAGCGCCTTCTCCTGGTATTTTGATGTATAAAAGCATAACAAACGTTTCAAATTTAATCAATTTTTTGTACCTATTTACCAATTTTACTAATTTTGAGAATCAACTGTGAGCACAGTGAAAAATTGATATCAAAAAATGAGATAACTAACGATATCTTTCATAGGAAATCATTCCCTTGTTTCTGGATTAACTTTTGGTTATAAAATTGTTTTTCATACTAAAATTTCATTCCTATTTGTTTCAGTTGTCATTTTGTATATAAATTGCTATAGCGTGAATCTGGCGACGAGTGTACAGAACGTCTTTACAGCAGCTAAGCTTGTAGCTGTTCTGATAGTCGTATTGGGAGGGGCATATAAAATGATGGAAGGTGAGTGAAAAAATTTGTTTATTATTACTTTTTATTTTTAAACAAAGTTTCAGCATATGTTACACTTATTTGTTTATATTATTCGATTTTTATTTAAAATTGTCTAAGCGTGAGAGTTTTTAGGAACAATGCTTTCAATAATACCAAAGATTACAGAAACTTTTTTCTGTAAACTAAAAGCTTACACGACAAAGAAGGATAAATTTAGTGGATAATGTGTACCATCAAGGGACATTGTTGAGAACGTTATTGCGATGGAAAATATATTTATCGAAAAATTCAATTCTATAGCTAACCAAAGGGGAATTGGTCAGTTCCTTTTGAACGAATTTACTAAATTTGTCTTTTCATCATCCATGTAATCAATTTCCTTTCAAATATTATGCAAGTTTCTATACCAGAGTCCGTATATATTTTACTCTCAAATGTATATTGAAAAATTTGAAAGACAATAGATTAAATTCAACACATAAACCAAACTCCAAAATTCAAGTTTATTTTTAACTTACACCTCTTCAAATTCATATACCGAACAATTTTCGAAATAATTAACATTTGTGATAAAGAATCCTATTAATTTAAATATATATTTCTCTAATTACCCCTGTATAGCTTAAAATAAAATAAGTTTTTCGAACTTCTCTGGTATCTACCGGTCTCGTTATTGACAACAAAAGCGAGTCGTAAACATAATTTATGAGAGCGGCGTCCATTTGGGACAGCAGCTTGAATCAAACCGCCCTGGAGTGAAACATCTTATATTTTTATTCTGTAATCTTTTATAATACTAAGGAGAAATTGTCAATTTTCTTGAATAATTCTGCCACGTCCAAAAAGGAACATTTTAGAAAAATGTTATCGGTCCCAAAATCAATTATTTTTGTCACTGCTCCTAATTTTTACCTTGAAATAGTTTTTTTTCTCTGATTATTCAATATTTGCAATTTAAATCAAAAAGAAAAATTTACTGCTATGTTTTGTAAAGTGGGCTTGAAGTCGAAAACTAGAAAATCGAATTCGTAGGAATTAAAACAAGGTGAAAGCAAGGACATACTCCGAAGTTTCAAACAGACACAGGGGTGCCGCAAGATATTTTTATGCTATAAAATATCACAGTAAAATGTATCATTATTTTTATTTCAACGGAATCATAAACGTTTGATGAATTACGGCACTAAACTACTAATCCGATAATCTATATGGGTATTATATGATTGGGTACTTATGTCATACAAAAGCGATCTTTGAAACATCTACCAAACATTCCTGAAGTTACGCCACTGAATATTCGAATCTATCACGGAATCAGTATCCAAAAAAAATTTACGATAATTGTCTTTCCCCCATTTTTTTTGTGTAAGTTTCAAGAAAGTCTTGCCATTTGTAAAAGACCATAAAAGAATAGATTGCCTCGCTTTTATATCTCACAATATAAATGCCGATGTCAACTTTAATCAATTTTTCCCCATTTTTCAAGGAAAACATTTTCTTAATTCGAATAATTGAAACTTGGACTTTCACAACTACTTTAAGTTTAGTTTAGTTGAACTATTTCTACACAAAAATAGATTTTTTTTATGTCAAAACCTAATAAGCATACAGGGTTTGTCGCATATAATGAAGGGATGATCTTATACACTTTATTAACACAGTTGTACTTACAGGAAACACACAACATTTGAAAGAACCTTTTAAAAACACCCAGTATTCCATAGGAAACATAGCGACTGCATTTTACACAGGACTTTGGGCTTACGACGGTTGGAATAACCTAAATTACGTTACAGAAGAAATAAAAAATCCCTCCAGGTAAACTGTACTCTTTTTAAAAGATTATGTATATAATTATTAAAACATAATAATTTTCTTAGGAACCTTCCACGTAGTATAGCAATTGGCATCCCTTTAGTAACCATTTGTTATGCGCTGATAAATATTTCTTACCTAACGGTAATGTCACCGGTAGAAATGATTACCAGCGAAGCGGTAGCTGTTACTTTCGGCAATCGAGTACTAGGTAAGAACAACGAACATTAACAAGACAAGAAGGATCACTCTAAGCTCCTCCCCTCGTTATGCCTATCTCGCTCGAATATCGGATGCTACTGTGTATAGAGCACCGTAAGTCTCCTACGCGCGATATGCATAAACAGGTTGTCCGTCGTAGGGATATGTAAAGAAATATACCAGTTGTCTTTTTGAGTGAGCGAATTTTCCTTTAGAAATAAAATAAACATTTACGTACTTAGTGTTTTGTGTTTGGTTCTGCAAACAGAATGATGGAAAGGCAACATACGTGGAAAAATGTATAAACAATATTATGCACTTTATAAATTGCTGGAAAATTACTATTACCTCTGCTCTGTCTTTATGGGAAACCTTAATATGCAGGAATTATTCATTTCTTTCAACAAGGAACCTTAATCAGGATTGCATTGGAAACTCGAGAAATCCAACCCCAATTTAATTTTGTAGGGCATTCAAGAAATTATTTTCTCTTAAATATTTTAATGAGGTTGAAGGTGCCAATTGTATTGAAGATATTAATACAGTTTTGCTCTATGTAACTCCTGATATGCTAGAAGAATATAAAAATATCGATGTACCTATATTGACAAATAATAGGGTGTATCGAATCTCACAATTTTCGAATCGCGATAATTATTTTTCCCAGTACCCGTATTTTACTGTTAGGTAAGTTGATACTCTTTGATGGCCACGGATTTGAAACAACCTGTAATGACTTGTATACATTTTATATTAGAATACCTATTTAAGTTGGCATTTGCAAACATTTTATTTTTAATTTTTATACCTACTAGTCTCATCTGTAGCTTACTACATTATTACTTTTTGATGTAACTTTCATTTTTCCCTTACCGGTTCTTTTTATAATTATGTTTAGATTCACCAATTAAATATCCTGACGATATTCCCTTTTTTATTTTAATTTCCACTAAGCGGAATAGGTTACAATAACAATTATTGCTAGATGTTTTTAAATCACCCTGGTAAGTGAACGTTTATTCGTTTTAATCGCTAGCGGTTTGCATCAACCTCGTATAAGCACGAGCACGTGCACGGCTCCAGGAATTTGTTGAAAGTTCCGACGGAGAGTGATCCTTCTTGTCTTGTTAATGTTCGTTGGTAAGAACAAGCAAAATCAGCAGATGTATTCCCACTTCTTATATGTGAATATGGTATTTGCAGGTGTCATGGCGTGGTTGATGCCCTTGTCGGTTACAGTATCAACTTTCGGGTCCGCAAATGGAACACTATTCGCTGCCGGTCGGCTATGTTTTGCCGCCAGTCGTGAAGGACACTTGTTGGATATTTTATCTTACGTGCACGTCAGAAGATACACGCCATCGCCTGGTCTAATATTTCACGTAAGTGTACACTTTTTTGATTGTTGATGTATTCATATGCTTTCAGATGATCAATAAAGTATTTTTTTTATTTTACAGTCATTGATAGCAGGTGCAATGGTAATGTATGGCACAATAGACTCATTGATAGATTTTTTCAGCTTTACCGCATGGATATTCTACGGGGGAGCGATGGTAGCGTTGATTGTGATGAGATATACAAAGCCTAATTATCCTAGGCCCTACAAGGTATTATAACCTTGAAAAAAAAATTACTATTCACTTTATAGGGAGATTTTTATTTATTTTACAGGTGCCGATTATCATTCCTTATCTGGTGTTAGTGATTTCCGTGTACCTGATAATAGGCCCCATCGTGGATAAGCCTACAATCGAGTACCTGTATGCCACTTTTTTTATTTTGGGAGGAATGATCTTTTACATTCCTTTCGTACATTACAAATTACGGATACCATACATGGGTAAGAATTTTAATATCCATTTCTTTTATGCCATCTAAACAGCCAGATTTAGCACCGTGTGAAATTTTTTATCTCAAGTTACGTCTAAATTGTGTATGGTGGTTAAAATTATTTTTTTAAGCTGCCACCATAACCGGATTTAGTACAATGTGAATTTTTTGAATTATTTTACAGATGGCGTAACCGTATTTTTGCAAATGTTACTGGAAGTGGCACCAACATCGACTATGTTGGAATGAAGATGCTAGAGAATTACATAATTACAGCTAATATGCTCAAATAAATAGGTTTAGTATTTACCTAAGTCATGGTTACAAATACACATTATTAAATATAAAAATTTTTAATAGTCTGATTCATGAAGATGGTCACTTATTAATTGACCGGTGACTGTTTCGAAACGTCTGATGTTTAATAATTAAAATTGTCTTTAATAGGAAAAAAGGAAACCGAAAATTGCACGAATCATTCCGACGTTGTTAGAATAATCTATGGGGTGCA
Source organism: Galerucella calmariensis (assembly GCA_910591675.1). Taxonomy (NCBI): domain Eukaryota; kingdom Metazoa; phylum Arthropoda; class Insecta; order Coleoptera; family Chrysomelidae; genus Galerucella; species Galerucella calmariensis. The sequence goes on along the minus strand of CAJUYG010000047.1, from coordinate 536,282 downwards.
ACGTAGATATTCTTGAATATGATTTGAAAAAATACAAAGACACTTATTAAAATACGTGAAACTCTGTCAGTTCTATACACGTAGCGCATTTATTTGTAGAGCTACGCTGAAATTGTGAAACGTAATTATGTCACAAAAAAATTGTTTTTCGCGTATTTGTGGGTGTCTATAATTAAAAGTCTGATATTTTTATATGCGTACACAAAATTGTAACCATGATTGTTGATAGACGACAAAAATTTTGCATGGAAAAAAATGTTTATGGTAATATATATGCTGTTGTCATTCCTTGCCTAAAACATTGTTGATTATTTGATATTTATTTTTCAACTGAATTTATATTTTTTTATTTGCAGTTGGAAAAATTGTAGACTATTATGAAAAAAACTAGAAAAAGTAAAGTGAATATTTTGAAATGATAATGATAATACATATCTAGATATTTTTTCTAGTTATTTTTTAGATTATTTTTCCAACAAAACCGAAGAATATTGATAATATAAGCAAAATGTTGCCAAAAAAAATGTTGTGCATAGAATGAATATACTTTCAAGGTAATGAATAAAAATTTCATTAACGTGTACATTTTTTCATTTCCATTTACCCTCCATGTATACCTACCTGCCTAAATCCAAACAGTAACATCATAATAACACCAAAAAAAAACAGTAGGTCAAGCCTATATTCCCATTTAAACAATTAGGGGTTGTACCTGTCATTCGAAGGGGGTTGAAGGTAGGGATCACATTTTCACGTTGAAGAATATCTATTTATAATTGAAATTTGACAGGTGGTATTTTTTATAAATATATATAATACCCCAAAATAATAAATTTATTCCGTTTGGCTTTTACACACTGTATACGTAAAATTATGAACTGTTAAATAGATAAAAATCCTTCCAATCTCTCAAAGTTTGAATTCCTTTTATTAGTTTGTATTCAATTGTCACATAATATTTTATTTTGCACACCGTGTACACAAAAATATGTATACATGGTGGCCTAATTTATTCCTTCTATTATTTTATATGGATTTAAAAGAATATCTTATTTTGCGCACCATGTACATATAACTGGTGGCTATATAATATATATAATCATCAAAGAGAAGATGGTCGAGTCGATATCTAATTCATTCAGTT
>CAJUYG010000047.1:449770-502652 GCA_910591675.1 Galerucella calmariensis | reverse complement strand
TTTTTTAACAATTTTTTTTATATTTCGTAATTTTTTTCATATTAACCGTATCTTCCACAATAAAAATTGCCCGAACAATTGTTATTAAATGTACCGTTATTTATCTGAATATACTCTAGCTAAGGATTGTTATTATTGAATTAAATATTATATTATTATTATCAAAAGTATTGTGCGATAGATTTTAACTTATTTTTATTCTTTTTAATTATGTTGTAATATTTTATTAACTTATTATGTGGAGTGTATGTTTGATTTACTTTAAAAATAAAGTTATTTAAAACACGTTTTTTATTTATTTTTTTCCAGCCCCTCGTATAGAGATTAATTTCAATTTGCGTTACGAAGTGTAGGTGGCGTGCATGTAAGTATGTTCGTGGTCTGCGCTGCTTCTCGCGCATAAATTTTGAAACAATTGACTGGCGGCAAAATGGCGATGGAGAGGGACGCGTTCGACAATTCAAACGAAAGTAAAATTAGTTGAATATGCCGGAAAATTAATGTTAAAGTGTTATTAATATCCAGTTCGTGTGTGTGTTTGTGTAGACTTTCGATTAAAACAATTTTACTTGAGTGAAGTTTAGTGAGAATGCTGAAATTCCCAACAAATGTTTTAGTTTCATGGTAAGATTTTATCATTGTATTATAAATTGATATTATGCATAAATAAGTTTGAAATCTCTTCAATTTTACAATAACTGTGATATGAATACAAGTAATTTATTAATTGAGTAACAAAAAATGAATTTTTCTCATGTCTACCAGTGTTTTCTGGGAGTCTTAAGTAAAACTAAGATTACTACTTCCATTTTTGACTTCTCTTTCTCTACCGTCTTTAGTTTAGTGTAGATGTCTGTGGTTAAAAATTAAAATAGAGCATTTGGTAAAGGGAAATTTTGATGGTGTTACATTCTTGATATTTTTATTACAAATAAATAATAATTAATTGGAAATCTTTTAAAAGTATAAGTTTATGAGTGAAGTTTAGTGAATATGATGATGGAAATTATTTTAAATTTTCAATCCAATTATTAATTTGCATTTCAAAGTGAAGGTGGCGTGCTTGTAAGTCTGATTGTGGTCTGCGCTGCTTCTCGCGCATAAGTTTTGAAACAAACGACTGGCGGCAAAATGGCGATGGAGAGGGACGCGTTAAAAAATGTATACGAAAGTTAAATGAGTTAAATATGTCGGAAAATTGAAGTTAAAGTGTTATAAATATTCAGTTCGTGTGTGCGTTTGTATAGTTTTTCGTTTAAAATAATTTTAATTGAGTGAAGTGTAGTGAGAATGCTGAAATTCCCAACAAATGTTTTAGTTTCATGGTAAGATTTAATCATTGTATTTTGAATTGAAATTATGTTTAATTTATTACAATATCTAAGTTTGAATATTCTTTATTATTATTAAAGCCGTGCTATAAGCACTAGTAATTTATTAATTGAGTAACAAACAAATTTTTCCCATATCCAATATGTCTACCAGTGCTTTCTGAGAAAAGCAAAGCTTACTATTGCAATTTTATGCTTTAGTCTTTAGTTTAGTGTAGATGACTCTGTGTTTAAAAATTAAAATAGAACACTTGACGAAAATGTACATTTTGATGGTGTTACATTCTTGACATTTCTATTACAAATAGGTAATTGAAAACTTTTAAAAGTAAAGGCATATGAGTGAAGTTTAGTGAATATGATGATGGAAATTTTCAATAAACAACTTAGATTCATTGTAAATTTGAAATAATATCTGATTTTAACTATAATTGTAACATAAATGACATTAGTAAAGTGGTTTTTACTGTGTGTAAGCTAAGCATTTTTTAAAATGCCTTTGAAACAAATATTTTTTCAATTTTGAACTAGTTTTCTGGGATTATTACAGTGTAATCTTTAAATAACAACAAATTCAGAGTATATTTATTACTATTTGAATTAAAATATCAATTTAGGTATCAATTTTCCTTGATAAATCTTTATTTGAAGTTCCCTAGACACTTTCTTGCTTGTAGTAGGTATAGATAGATGTCTCTCGATGTTACGTTGAAAAATTAAAATAAGAGTACTTACATAGTACTGCTATAGACAATTTTCTGGGAGAAAGAAACGAAATTTTTATTTTTTTAATGACTATAAAAGCTCAGCTATAACCAGAAATAAATAAGTGGCTGTCTACCAGCGCCATCTAGAAATTTTAGTTCAAAGTAAGGCCGCGGTTGTTATTTTGGGATTGCTTTTCTACCTGTAGTGTAGATGTCTCTGGCTGTATTGTAAGGAAATTTAAATTGGAGGCTTAAAAATATGACCATGAATGATTTGATGTTATAAATCTTTATTATTAATTGAAAATTAAAATAGTTACCAATACACCAAGAAATAAACAGGAAAAAATGCAATGCAGCATCGTATATTTTACGATTTTATGTAAAAGAACTCTTCCCTTTTCTATAAAATCTAGATATTGGTAAAATTTGATGTTTTTGTTTGTTTTTTTTTTCTATGAAAATTGACGACAATGTACAGGAACATATTTATATCGTTAAAAACATCCTTTCAAACAGTTTAGCACAATTAACGACGCTTGTTATAGATAAGAAACCATTCGAGGAAACACAAAGTAAACCATAGTTTTTTATTGTCTCGTTTTATTACGGTTTATATCAGAGTAAAAGCGAAAATGTCTTTGCTCAGTAAACAATAGCGTCCACACCATATTTCATAATCTATTGTGATGAAGGCGTGAACAATCTTACCAACTTTACTGACTAGAGATTAACAGCGTGTAATCTTCGGCCAACTTTACATACATAAATATTCGTATATATCTCCCGGAGACTGCCGCAAGAAACCCATATCTTAGATATTGTTGGTTTAATCACTGAGATATACCGGACTTTGGCATTATTTCGCTTCTCACCCTCTCACTCGCTGTGCTGCTGCCACACACCCCTCTTTTCTAATGTTCACCCATACCTTTCCAGCTTTATTATGTTCGGGGTGTTAATAGGCTTGTGTCTTCTTCGAGGATTTCAGACAATGGAAACTTGAATCTGATATGTTTTACTAGGACATATTAAATAATATCTATGGGGAAAGTCTTCAAAACTTCATCTTACATTTTGCTATACGAAATATAACGAAAAAAAAAAAATCAATTTAATTCTTATTAATTTTTGTATAGCTGGTTGCGTATGTTGTAGGTTTACTTGAATGTATGCTTGGTTGCCTAAGCTTGTTGTACAAAATATACTACAGATAAATATGAATAAATACAGGGTGAACCAGTGTTTTACTATTAAATAATATCTATAGGGAAAGCCTTCAAAATTTACAAGCCTCATCTTACTTATTTTTCTCTCGTAATATAATCAATTTGAATCAATTTAGTTTCCGTATGGGTGGTTGCCTATGCTCTAGGTTTACTTGGATGTATGATTGGTTGCCTAAACTTGATGTACAAAATAATACTACAGATAAATATTAATAAATACAGGGTGAACCAGTGTTCTACTATTAAATAATATCTATAGGGAAAGCCTTCAAAATTTACGAGCCTCATCTTACTTATTTTCTCCCATAATACAATCAATTTTACACAAATTAATTTTTGTATGGCTGGTTGCCTATGCTGTAGGTTTACTTGGATGTATGCTTGGTTGCCTAAACTTGTAGTACAAGAGATACTACAGATAAATACGAGTTATGAGAACTCATACCTATTTAAATAATTGAAATGCTTTGCTTAATGATCCAATTATGGAGGTTTATACATAGTATAACTGTTAATTCGTGAAGTTTCAAGTGCAGCGAGATATATTCCGGAAGAGCAAAAAGAGTTGCATATAATCTCGGTACTCTAGTTAGTGAGTTAATGTGATAGCAGAGAGAGGATAATAAATACTCGGTAACAATGAACAGCAGCAACTTTCCCTGCTTTTGAGAAGTAGTAGTAATAATATATAAATCAAACTTATAATACGACATTCTCGACGGTATATATTAGGACCGCCTTCCTGTAAATTTTCAAAGTATAAAAGCTAAATGCTTTAAACCGGATCTCCGGTGTGGTGCTACCGCGATGAATGAGGACGCTGTGATGAAGCTATAACGCCACCGCCTTGGAGTTTACGGATCCAGATCCAACTTATTATCAAAATTTGACGGCGTTAAAAATTGTCTTGAAAGGCACTACACGGGTTTATGTGGAGATTTAATTCTGTGGGGTTTTCGTTAAATTTAGATTTATTAATAGAGGTGGAATTGATAATTGGGAATTTTTAATTTTTATTGTTGTTTGTTTAAACAATATTGAATGTTAGGTTAGTGCATACAGAGTTCGGCAAAAGTCCGGGACCGGACAAATATCGAAGAAAATATAAATTTTTTGGAAAATCTTTTTCTACCACAAATTTTAATCCAGCTTGGAAATATTTTGAAATATACAGGGTGTTCCAATAGAGTGTGGCGTGTTAAAGTTATATTTTTTCATATGGAACACCCTATATTTCATTGCATTTTCTGATTGCCCTTAAAAATACAAAGGGTTCCGAGTTATGCTGGGTTTTTAAAAATTGTGAACATTTCGAAAAAAATTAATAACTCATTGATATAACAAATTATAGCAAATTTTCTCTTACATCTAAATAGTTGGACATTCGTTGAATGTATTCCACGATTGAATACTAAATATCTCTTTACAGGGTGTTCAGAATTTTCAGTTTCATTATTATATCATTCAATGTGCAGTATCAGGCTTATTTTAAATGGAACACCCTGTATTTTGATAATTCATCATATTCAAAAAAATGTCCTCTTTCGAATGGTATGAGGGTGTTCTATACCTAGGTATTATACCTTTCGTGCAATTTACAATTTTCTTAAATTTTATGCTAGATTGATTTTGAAACATCTGCAATTCTCTCTAAATTTCAAACTAATGATCTTGGCAAAGTTGTTGTAAGAAACTAAATAGATCACGCTCTAAGCCTCCAGAAAATATAGGGTTTTGCTATCCTATACCGAGTGGTTAAAAAGATATAGCCACCCTCACAGAAAGTAGACAGTGGTATAAAAAGATTTTCCAAGAAAATTATATTTTCTTCGAAATTTCTTCGAGCTCTGTATATTGAAATAATTAACAATAAATCAAAATACAGAAAATATTAAGTGAAAATATCTCTTATCTTCTGGTTTTTTGAAAATTCTGCTGCTAATCGAAATCGGTTTGATGGCGCTGTTGCCGGTTTGTTTAAAAAAGTTTATGGAGTCAAAAATTCTTACTAATAACTTTATTTTTTTTTCTTACAGATTTTTACGCTCGTTTCAGCTCAAGAAATGCGATATGCCTAAAGGTAGGAGAATGTTGTGTATGGTCTGATATGTTTTTGCTATTTACCATTTTCTGCTTTTAATAATTTTATGAATATATTGATTTTTGGAAACACCCCAGCAAGAGGATATTTTTTTGTGGATTTTGTTTGTGTTTTTTTTCAGGTTTTGCAGCATAATAATGATTTGTGAGCAAATATTTTAATTAATTTAAGTAGTAAACATAATTTCATTTTTTTGAATTTATTAATTTAATGAATAATGGAAGAAAATATAAAAAAATCTTATCAAATGTTTAATATTAAAAAAAATTGCTTAAAATAATAATTTTTTTCACAACTTAGTTCAGATTCCCAAAATTTTATTAGACAATTTGAAACATTTATACTAGTTTGGCATATTTTTAACCATTTTGCTAAAAAATTATAATTTTTTGAAATGTTGAAAAATTCTTAGAGTCACTTTTAGGTAAAACTGATTGCTCTAGACAAATCAGAGGTGATCAATTGAGAAGAGGATTTTTGGTGCAATGTTCTGGGAGCTAAAAAGTCAACTACACAATTTTATTTTTTCAAATTTATATAGAAATTTATCAAAAAAGAAATACAAAAACCATTAAAAATAAATTTTATCACTACTACCACTGCCACTATGGTTATACTATTTCTGTTTACGGTTTTTTGTGTTATATGCAGTCAATAAAATCCTTTTTTATTTTTATTATTATTATGAATATTATAAAAAGACAAATTGTATAAGAAATTAATTATTTCAAAATAGGTAACTCATATTATTATTATTTATGTTTTGTTTTGATCTAGTCTAGCAAATTAGTAAATTAATTGGGATGAAATTAGGGAGTATTTTAAATAACGTCACATTTTTCAAATAACCAGACACTCCCAGAACGCACTATAGGTACCTTATTCAACGAGATCTTCCAGACTACAATGATTTTGGGTGTTTCCTATTCTTTACTTTATTGAATTTTTTATCAACTGAGAACTTTTTTTGTGGTTACACAAATTTTCAAATTGTTGTATGCCTTTATATTTTGTTGTATGTGATCACAGAAATTTCCTCAGGACGATATAACCCTTGTAGTTTTGCAAAATCTTTTCTTAAACGTAGTCACTAGTCAACTAATTTCTTTAAACATTTTAATAATTCACTAAAGACACACTTCTTGTGCCCAGATTACTTGGACCACTCACTAACTTAAGGTACTTTGATTAACTAGTTTTTCCAAAAATAGATATAAATACTTAGTTTTTCTTTTAAATTAGATTCTTTATAAATATTTCTTTATTTAATAATTTAAATCTGGATACTGCACCGGATTGGAGTTCAACAATGTACATTTCAGTTCATTTTTAAGACAACCCCCTCATTTCAACATCTAGAAATTTTAAAATATTTTTTCATTCTAACAGTTGTAAATTTTAAAATATTTTTGATTCTCTCACTTTTCCCAATTAAAATTTTGTAGAAACTTGTTAATTTTTGTATAACTTAAAAGAGTGTTTGGGTAATATGGTGAGATTTCATGAACTACAGGGACAAGGTTGCCCTCGAGGTTGATATGCGCTCTAGGAGGTTGTCGGGTTACGCTCATCTTCTCTATACTAACCGAATTGTATGATTTATTTAATTTAGTAAATTACAACATGAGATGTGTATTTAAACATACAGTACTCTAAAATGTAATCTATTTTGAATGATATGCAACCGGTTTTTATAGGTAAGTGGGCTACTCTGTAGAACAAAGGTACTGACTTGAGGTTTTGCTCTAACGTAGTGGGCCAAGAGTCAGTATCTATGGGGAAACTATGTGATGTATGCATTTGACTAAGAGATGAATGTGGTGGCAATCGCCGGTCGGTAAATGGAAATGGTCGATTTCGGTTTTTTAGTGAGATGGTTAATGGGAAAAATGGTGCAGTCCAAATGGTATTGGGATGGAACCGTGAAGATGAAAATGTGAGTAAATTTTTTTTTTATCTCCCCACTACTCTTGGTTGATATAGCTGATATTTTATTGTAGACATATACAGGGTGTTTCTCAAAATGTGGCATAGTTACTGAACATTTTTTTGACATTTTTTATGAAACTGACTGGCAATTTTATACAGTGTGGAAACCACTTATGGAATAAAATTCTTTATGTCATTATTTTAGAAAATTATACAAAATGCCGAGACACGTCGAATTGAGTTGTGCGTTATGTAAACATAAATTTAAATGTACAGCGTGATTCACGCAAGTATGCCATAGTCGGTGTTATCTTTTTTAATGAAACACCCTGTATATTTGCATATTTTTGAAATCCTCTTAATGAACCGATTCCAACAAACTAAATAATGTATGATCAATTATGAATTATACAGGGTGAAATTTTAAAATTAATAATTTAATACACTTGAAATATTGGTACTTTTTTAAATTAACTAAATATGGATTTATCAAAAATCTAAACTAACTAATTATTAGACCTATTTGTATATTGAACAAAACCTGCTACGCCTATGAATTTTATCATAAATACCTAAAAATTGCCTAAAAACGCCAATAATTAGACAAAATCGGTAAATAATGTGGATTGTTTTCTATTCTGTCAGTTGTTGATGTGTTGACAGTTTATACTGAAAAAGTAAAATCTTTGTCAAACACTCTTTCCTTGTCGACATAACAATGAAATATTTAACTGAGACTCACCGAATTGAGATTTTAATGATGATCAGGTACGGGGATAACTGCAGAAGTCAAGTTGAAGTGGCAAACTTATTTAATCACAAGTATCCCGAATTACCTAATATTTCACAAAGTACTGTGTCTAAAATTCATGCACAATTCAGAGAACTTGGACATGTCAATCCTTTGAAAAGAAAACCATACTTCGTTGAAGATGATGTGAAAGTGGATATTTTGTTAAGTGTCGAAGAGAATCCATCTTCAAGTACACGTCAAATTGCCCGTGAAATAATGTTAGTCATACAACTGTTCTAAGATGTCTTCATAAAGAAAAACTTCATAGCTACAAATTAACTTTTGTGCAGGAGTTAACAGAAGACGATCCAGATCGTAGAATGGATTTCTGCGAAAGATTGATGAATAAGCTGAACAGAAATGAGATAGCTCTTGAATGGAGAGGTAAACCGACAGAACTGTAGATATTGATCAGCAGAGAATCCAAATTGGATGCGTGAGACACATACTCAGTATCCTCAAAAGGTGAACGTTTGGGCCGGTATCATAGGCGACCATATTATTGGTCCTATATTTATAGATGGGAATTTGACAGCTGAAAAATATTAAAATCTGCTTAGAAATGGAGTTATTCCTGCGTTGGCAAACTTATATCCCAACGCAATAGATCCTAGCTTACCGAATGAAAATGTTGGGTTCAAGACGGGGCAACACCCCATTATGCTTTAATGGTAAGAACTTATTTAGATGAAATTTTCCCCAATAAATGGAATGGACGAGGAGGTACTATTGAGTGGCCAGCTAGATCGCCAGACCTTACGCCGTTAGATTTTTTTCTGTTGGGTTATCTCAAGAACAAAGTATATGCAACACAACCAACTAGCATTGTAGACCTCAAAGACAGGATAACTACAGAAATTCGGAATATGTCACCTCAAACTTTAAACAAAGTTAAGGAGGAGTTCTATAGGAGACTGTGCTATTGCCAACAACTAGGTGGAGAATATTTTGAACATTTATTTTTATGTATTAAAATCAAATACATCAGGTATTTTATGTATGTGTTTAAATTTCGAAAAAAAAAAGTTTTTCATTTTTTTTTTCTAATTTGGGAAATCGATAGACTGGTAAACCTTTTTTTATATTAATCTACATACTTCAAGGTACTTATAAAAAAAATTAGCAGTATTGCTAATTACTTGTAGTTTTGGTCTAAAATGACCCATATCGACTGGCCTATAAAAAATATGAAACAAAAATATTCCATTCGATATCAAATACATTGTCACTCTCCCTCTGGCGACTGACACTCGTATATTTTTTATTTGGATAAAAGACATCGCGAAAATAAAGAAAGCCATTCGGCGTATTGGATATACAGCCATTAAAAACTATCTGATATGCACGGAGAGTTATAAAGCCACTTGCTTTATAGCCGTTTCGGAAGATATATTTATATTTTTCGATATTCATTCTTCCCTAAGCCCAGCGGGAGGTTCGAAGGGGAACTAGTCAATAGCTGGAATAAGACGGTATACTTGGGGATAAAAAAACGAAATTTTTGTAAGATTTAAAAAATGGCGAATGCGAGTTTGACGCATCCACCAATTTTTAAAAATTTCGTAGCGTTTCTGTGCTATTTCGTTGAAAGTGAAGAGTTCCTTGGGGAGTAGCGAAAGGGATAAAGAACCATTACCGACTGATCTACTCTTAGATATCCCGAATTAATCCAGAGAATATTATTCCAAGAAACACTGTTTTGCAAACACTGGATATAGAAGTTAAAGAAAATTTGCATCGTAATGATTTGGTATAATTATTTGAGCACGTTTCGACCGGTGTGCGCTTCCAGTGGATTGTTGTGTTCTTTTTCTCGACGTATTATCGGTGTTTCGGTTGAAGAGAGATGGAATTTTTGCCGTCGTAAAGTTGTCGGAGTCACCGAAACGAAAATGTTTGAATGGTTATAAGGAGGAGAGGTGTCAGTACAGATAGGGTGTGTGTCTTTTGTAATAAAATATATAAAGCCAAATTAGCGCGTTTCGTTTTACTTAGAAATTTTGGTATTTCGATGTAAATAATATAATACCGAGCTGAGCGCAGCTGAATACAAATTTCGAAGTTGGCATGTGAACTTTCATATTTTCGTTTATACAGAGTGATACGTTTTGGTTTGAAATTAATTGATACAGGATGTACCGGGTGGCCAACTATGAAAGGCCATCGGCCATATCATATTTCAGAATTGTAGGTCCACCGCCAGAGGGCGTGTTAGACAGTTGAAATTTTAAAATGCAAAATTTTTCAAAATTTACTCAATTAAGGAGCATATTGAATATTATAATCAAATTCCTCGATAAATTCTGCATATTTTCAATAGGACAAGTTTAAGTCTATCTCTTCAAATAAGAGGTGGGGGAGAGTGGGAACGTTGTAACGAAAAAACGCCTGTAATTCCGATTCTGCTTGACCGATTTCAATAAGCTTGATGTTGTTTGAAAGAGCTTTTGTTGAACAATCGAAAATTTGTAAATATGAAGCAATCTGATTAATAACAAACATGCTAAAGGGAGCTGTTTTATTTTTTTTAAATATTGTGTTTTCTCGTAACAATTTTAAATGGAAGCATACAAATTGAAGTAGATCTTTAAAAAGTAGACTGAATTAGTAATAAAACTCTGAAAACCGCAAGGCGATATCTCTTTCCTATCCTGAGATATCGTAAGAAACAGGTAAATGGCGGGTTTTGCTCTTTCAACGTCTAGAAAGCTGGTGAAGTAAGTTGTGCTAATTTTTTTTAAATTAATAAGAATGTTATATTTGTTTTCAAGCGATCAGTTAGTATCAAATTTCAATAAAAACCGATATTTGTAAGTTCATTTATTTGGCCACCGAGGTCTCCAGACCTAACTTGTTTAGATTTTTATTTGTGGGGGCGAGTGAAAGATCTCGTTTATGCCGATAGACCCGCAACAAGAGCTGACATGGTTGAACGGATACTTCTGAACAAGTTATAGCAAAAATTCTTGAAGATTATGGTTTTAACATGAAAAAAAGAGATGGAACTGATTATACTGAAGCTAGTGTGAAAACACTTTGGAATACGACTGCTCAAATGGTTCAGGAAAAATATTTTCTAGAATTTAACATCAAAATTGATCCATTTAAAGATATTACCTATAAATTTGCTAGATTGGCCAGGGATACAAAAAGTAAAAAGCTTCAGGCTGAACCTGAAACCAGAAAAAGAAGTTCTAACGCGTTTACCAAAGAAGAATTAATGGAAATGGTAGAAAGCTATTCTGAAGATAATCCTGATGGGTTACAAAAAAAGATTTAGCATGGCGTGGAAATGAAGCTGCTAATTGTGATATTAATTACTTTAAAAAAGAATATGATAATAAAGGTAATTTTACTGGCAGGGTAGAATATAATCCAATCTTTTCCAAAACGACACAAGGAGGATCAAAAACTTCATCTGGCAGTAAGTGGCTGGTAAGAAATAATGCTAACAACAATTTGTGTCCCGTTCGTTTATTTTTAAAAATTATTGAAAAAAGAGAATCCAATCCTTATCTAACAACAACAAGATTATTTTTAACAGTACATCCAAATTGGGAGAAAGGAATATGGTACAAAAATTCACCATTTTGGAATTAATACAATTTCAAAGTGGACGAGAATATCGGCAGAATCAATTAGTATAGACACAAAAAAAAATAAAAATAACCAATCATTCACATAGAGCTTTTGCAATATCTGCATTAGCAAAAGAAGGAGTTGGTGAACAAGAAGTAATTAAGCTTACAGGACATTCTTTGAAACCATTCTTTGAAACCATATTTACAATTATAATGTTATTATTTTTTTGGCTTTATATAATTGAAGTTTGCAATAAATAAAACGTTTAAACTTATGATTTTTCAGTTTTTCTCTTGTGAAATAGTCATGTCGAATACCGCTCAATTAAAAATTTTGTAAGGTAAAATTTTTTTCTCTTGTCGTATTCAAGTTTGTTGCTGTTAGTTAATTTTGCTCATGACATTTAATCCAAAACCACTCGCCTAACGGCTCGTGGTTTCGTTAAAAATGTCATTCGCAAAATTGCCAAGCAACAAACTTTCATGACAATCGAAAAATTTTGCCGACAAAATTTTTGGTATTATATATGAAAACTCTTCAGGTTATGGGTATAGTGACATTTTTTACTCACAGTAGATTGGTCTTTTGAGAATATTCTCCTTCAATTTCAGTTCGACTTTCTTCGTTATTTGGTATTTACAAGACTTTATGTTTACTTGCTCCCTCTAGTCCTTCCAGTTCTCACTCTCCTAATTTGTTATTAACAACTATACATAATAATAACGTCCATCACAAAACATCAGAACCAGAAGCGACTAATAGCTGAGCTAAGTTTCTGTATTCTATGTATTCAAAAGGTTCGTCCTGTACTCCGTTTGTCTAGTGATATCCAACAATAAAGGATACGCCACAAGCGCGAGCAATTGGTCTTGAGAGACGCGTTTAAGACAATTAATTCGTATTTCAAAAGAGCTTGCCAAAGTTTTGATACGCAAAATGTTCCTACAGGTATATATTAGTTATTATAATGTTACTCCTACACTCGAAAACTGAGATATTGTACAGTCAGCAAAAGCGAACAGGAGCCCTGGGTGGGCAATGTGGGCATGTATTTTAACACATTGACAATACTGATACAGACACTATAATTAATGTTAATTTTTCAAATCATTCGACTGTAGTTTAGATTTTTCTACCGGAAGTCGACTGTAACTTTGTTATTTTAAATATAACACCCTGTATATTAATACATTTTTAAAATCTACGTAAAATTTTAGTATACTTTTGTCTGAAAACTTTTTTCCAAAAATGAATATTTTTTGAGTTATTAATTTTTTTGTAAAAAAATTGACGGTTGCAGACCCTTACAAATTATTTTTTTAAGAGGATACCCTTAAAGATTTGAAAATGGTTTCTGTTCGGTTGCTTTTAGCAAGGTCAGATCTATTTGAATCTATGTTGAAAATTTTTTCATTTTATACAGGGTGTGTATAGAAAGTGTTCAAAGTTTAACTTCATAAATATCAAATTTCTTTATTTTTTTAAATAGAACCACCCGGTTTTTTCTTACCTTACCGTTATCCAGATATTAAATGTTTTCTGTAAATTTTTAGAGATGCAGGATATCTTACTGCAAATAAAGCACATAATATTATGTTCTTGTAACAACTTTGCATTATTTACCATGTATTAAAAGCAAATTTACATAATCTTTTTCATTTCTTAGTGCTTGTATCAACGGGTCAAAATAAAATTTAGACCACACCTGCATCTCTCAAAGTTTACAGAAAACATTCAATATCTGGATAACGGTAAGGTTTAGGTATAGGAAAGTATACATGAATTTGCCTTATTTTTTACCCCTGAATGCATTAAAGTGGAAAAAACCGGGTGATTCTATTTAAGAAAATGAAAAAATTGGATATATATGAAGTTAAACTTTGAACATATACTATCTGAAGTTTACAGTTCATTTAATAAGATGGTACAGGAAGATCTGATTCTTTTATGTTTATATACATGTGAATAAGATTTGATTTAAAAACAAGCTTTACATTCGTTTTGGTCTAATTCTGAATAGGAATTAATAGAATGCCAGTCCTTTAGATATTTTTAAATGCTGGTTTTTTTCCCAACAAAAACTGAGTATTATATATTTTTTAAACTACCCCTATTGTTTTAAAAGAGAATAATGGAAAGAAATACCCTTACAAACGTAAAAAAACTTCAAACCCTTTGTGAATTTAAATTCTTGAAATTCACTCCTTTCTGTCTCGACAAAGAATATACGGGCTTCAAGAACTTGCACATATACTGGAAAATCGTTGTTTTACCTTCACACTTGAAATATTATTATTTTTCGGATTAAATAGGTTATTTTGGAAATTATTATACGTAATTTTTCATAAAATAAGGTCCTTTTCATGAAACAAAATAAAAATTAGTGTAAATTTCACTAAAACACATTCCAGGATGATATAACGTGAACCCTAAATTCTACCGAAAATTAGATTTTCCTAATGGCAGTATACGTCATCTTTTGTTAAAGTGAAACGTATTGGTGTCATTATATACGGGCTGAATGACAATGGCGGAAAATCACGCCAACCATGTATCGCGTTTGTTTACTATGTCCTTTGAAGGACACTTTGTTGGATAAAAGACTAGGAAATGTATGGCTCGGGGTTCAAATGTTAATAGGTTAGGTGAATTCTTTCGATTTTTGGGTACGAGAATAATTATTTTCTACAATTATTTCAGTTTTATCAACTATGAAAAGTATTTTTTTACTATTTCACTAGAGTAAATTGATAACTGACAAAATTTGAAGGTTTTGAACTGGCAATTTTTTGTCTTGTCGCGGCAATTTTTTGACGTTTAATATATCAAATCTGTGTATAAAATTCTATCACTCTGTGATAAAATTCAATATGAAATCTTTGTTAGTGGTTTCTAAGGAAACTAAGTTGTTTATTTATTTATTTATTTAATTGTCTGAAAATTATTAAAACTGTTTCAAAAATTTAAATAAGTATTATTAACATGAATAATAAGATTTGGAAATAATTCAATAAATGAAATAGAGAGTACAATTAAGCAAAGTATACCGCGAAATACAATGAAGACAAAAAAGTCTGCATATGGGAACAGTTTAGAATGTTTCTGGACGCACGTAATTATACGTTAGAAAAGGATACTTCTGAACAAGTTATAGCAAAAATTCTTGAAGATTATGGTTTTAACATGAAAAAAAAAGAGATGGAACTGATTATACTGAAGCTAGTATGAAAACACTTTGGAATACGACTGCTCAAATGGTTCAGGATAAATATTTTCTAGAATTTAACATCAAAATTGATCCATTTAAAGATATCACCTACCTATAAATTTGCTAGATTGGCCAGGGTTACAAAACGTAAAAAGCTTCAGGCTGAGCCTGAAACCAGAAAAAGAAGTTCTAACGCGTTTACCAGAAAATAATTAATGAAAATGATAGAAAGCTATTCTGAAGATAATCCTGATGGGTTACAAAAATAGTTTTTTCATTTATCGTTCGAATTAGCATGGCGAGGAAATGAAGCTGCTAATAATTGTGATATTAATTACTTTAAAAAAGAATATGATAATAAAGGTAATTTCACTGGCAGGGTAGAATATAATCCAATCTTTTCCAAAACGACACAAGGAGGATCAAAAGCTTTATCTGGCAGTAAGTGGCTGGTAAGAAATAATGCTAACAACAATTTGTGTCCCGTTCGTTTATTTTTAAAAATTATTGAAAAAAGGGAATCCAATCCTTATCTAACAACAACAAGATTATTTTTAACAGTACATCCAAATTGGGAGAAAGAAATGTGGTACAAAAATTCACCATTGGGAATAAATACAATTTCAACGTGGACTAAAATATCGAAAGAATCAATTGGTATAGACACAAAAAAAATAAAAATAACCAATCATTAAGTATAAAAGTATAGGTATATAATTCTTCGTATAGAGACTGAATTTTGTTGAGTTGTAATTAATTTCTCCACACTATTCACTACACCAATAAAATGCATCGTCTTATGTTACAGTAAAAATACTGTGTAATGAGTTTCATTCGTTGTTGTATACCGCAGGGGATGTCGACAGCCCTTCGGAGAGAAATAAGGAATGAGTACTAAACGTTGTTTAAGATGATTGGATCTGAGAGTTTAGAGGATTTTTTTTCTATGTCAGGGATTAGAAATAAGTCTGTGAGGAGTGGTAAATAAAGAAATGTCAGTGTAGTAACACAAAATTTTAATATTCATCCAAATTTAAATCCATTTCGAATTAATACAGTAAGGATAACGATTTAGAAAATGGGCTAGAGGGTGATTTGAGTCTAATCCTAAATTTTTATGCAGGAAGAAAAAATTCTGAGGTTTTGCCATGTTTTAAACTTAGGTCACCGTACACTAACTACCGACAAGTAAATTCACTTCGTCGATTTATGGCTTACCGAAAATTTCTTTACCCCTCCTATCGTCTGCCGAGTTCTGGCTAGTTTAAATCGAGAAAGTATTGAGTACAGGGGTAGCACGCAATGCTTATGTGTTGCTGATCGGAATTTCGGAAATATAATTTTTGTTTTGTTTTCATTTTTGTGAGCAGATCATTGTTTTTGCGTGAGCATTAAAATATTTATACATATTTTTATTATAAAGTTGTATTTAGTATAAATATTATAGTGATTTATTTCATTGCGAAATGCCTGGAGTGGTATATTGTTTTGTTGATGATTGTCGCAGTAAACTGAAAGAGAGACCGTTTTTTAGACACGCAAAAGACAAAATTAGGCAAGAAAGAGGTAATTTAGTAGTATACAAGTAAACATTTTTTATTTTCTATATTATATTGCAGATGTGAAGTTTGGAAAAATACTTTGGGTTTTAAAGGAAACCACCGATATGCCAATATAACGGTGGAACAATGTTGTTATAGGATAAAAATTTGTAATTTGCATTTTTGCTTAATACAAAATCTGAATTGCTTAAAAGTACAGTTAGTTCTACGACTACAAATAATACCTATACTCATCTAAAAGTGTTTACGACTGATTATAGAAATATACAAAGTGTGGATGGGAATGCACTGGTATACGTTACTGGAAACCTACTTAAAAAGTGTTTATTGCAGCATTCCTGTAACACTTGCTTAGAATTTATTAAGATAAATGATCTAGAAGGAGAATCTACCGTTTTCATAAAATATAATATGTTTCATCCAACATTTGTAATATGGTTGTGTCTCCCAAAAATTTTGTGGAACTCGTTATAGAATTGGAAAACACATTTATAGATCAATTTAATAAAATAGACCCTGAACATGGTGTCCGTATGAAGCTTAATAATGGCTTTAAGAATGTTAAATTGTGTCATCCTTGTACACATTTCCAGTGTATTATTTTTATTCATTGTATACAAGATTACGTATTTATTAACATTACAGAAACAGCACCCCAAACTAAGTATACTTAAACATTTGTAAACATCAATCCTCTGGAGGATGTACAATGGGTCACATGTGGCCTAAGTGATTTGAGCCTACACTCACCTTCCCTTCTCCACAGATACTGATGTTTTAAGCTTTTTTTTTAACTTGTAATATCGTGATTTTTTTCAAACCGCTTTGGTGACAAATTTTGTATCTCTACAAACTTATAAAATAGGATTTTGTTGAAACTAGAGTGCTGTTTTTGACTGTAACATCGAATAAACTATTACTATATTAGAATCGCGATCTTATTATAAGAATTAGATCGTATATTGGTATATTTCTTTGGTCTCAGCTTACCGATTAGCACACAAAATACCCAAAATGAATATTCAAACATGCAAACCAAGAAGTGTAATTAAGAACACATAGGTCGTAACGGGAATTATAGTTGGTTGTGTGGAGCTTTAAGATTTTCTGCTGATTACCATAAAAAAGCGATAAAATTATTGCAGGATTAAATTTCGGCAATAATACACAGACAACCTCCTCAGTATTTACTTTTATGTTTGTTTGGATTTGGAGTTTTCTTATTTGAATATCTTCAATGAATTTTCAAATGATGTTATTTCATCGTGTTGTCATTTGATGGTTTGTCACTTATAGGATGGTCCCTATGGAGAGTTGTATTTGATATTGATGGGTAATATCTATGCACGGTCTCATTCACATTAACAAGGAGTTAAATACGAGCCTTAGGGATTGATATGGATTAGCGGATTGTATGGGAAATTTTGTCTTAAAAATGTTTGTTATATATTACGTTCAAATTAGGGAATTTCTTGGTTGAAATTGCCTTGAAAAAGCAAAGAAAGTTTTAGTATTTGAGGCAAATTTAAGAAAAAATTGAGCCTGATTTGAAATAGTTTGATTAAGTGAATTAAATACTGAGAAAAAATATTCAAAATTGCAAAAATAATATTTCAATTTGCAGCTCTTGTCCAATGATTTATTCAAAAAGTGATAAAATAATATTCAAAAAATGAAAATAATACAATTTGAAGTTTAAAAGATTTGAAAGCTTTCAACAAAAAGTGAAATAGAGGAGGACATTTTATGAAATATATGAAAATAATATAATAAAACTCGAAAAATTGTTAATATTCCAATTTCTAAGTCCAAAAGATTGGATATTTTGAACAAAGCGTGTAAGAGATAAGATAAGAAATATTCAAATCTCAATTTCAAGCTAATTATTATCAAAAAAAACCAAAAGATTAAATATTTTATTAAAATTTAATAACAAAATTCTTTCTAATCTTCAATAATATCATCCGGATCTGTGATAGGCGGTGGCAACGTAGTCATATCATCAAATTCCTCCTGTTGTATATCCAGAAAATGACTAACCTCCAAAATCTTGTACCTATTCCTCTTAATTTCATCATCGTACAAGTTTTTGATAAAATTATCCAACCAAGATCTAGATCTGTTCATTAACACATCCTCTCTATCATCGATTGTTAACATGTGTATATCGTGAGTAGCTCCCAAAGCATTTATCAAATTTTCTTTATCGGACATGATGGTTTTTAAAACTTCTGGTACCTAAATTAAATAAATGTATTCAACAATAATTGAAGGATATTACTCACCTCGACGTCTGCTGGATGTACACTGCCATATGGAGCCATTGCGTGAAGTAGTTTAACTAGCCTATTGACGACGAGAGAAAACCTCTCCAATATTCAAAGACTAGCCTGTATATGCATTACAGGAGCAATGTGAACATGTCCAACGGCAGCCATGGAAGTGATTCTCAACCTCACCCCTCTACATATAGTGGTGGAAAGCGTTGCAGAAAGAACAAGATACAGACTATGTAGAGAGGGAATCATTAAAAAAAAACCACCTCCTCACTTCTTAGAAATCATACAAACTGGGACATGCCACAAGACGGTATGATGAAAAAGTATAACTTTTCAAACAAATTAAGCAACAAGAAGGAATGGAATCCAAATATCATTACCAGACTTGGCTTAAAAGCAATAGAAGGAACTGGGATAGGAGTGTTCGGGCCAGGAACCAAACACTCTGAAAGCTTGGGAAAAACCCCAAGTATCTTTCAAGCGGAAATCCACGCCATAAGAAAGTGCGCCAAGTTCAATATTGATAAAGGATACAGAAGACAAAGGATTATCATAATGTCGGATAGTCAAGCAGCCATTAAAGCACTGAGCTCTTGTGTAATCAGTTCTAAAATGATGTGGGATTGCCTAGACAAACTCAGTGAACTAGGCTACTATGGCTACTATGGATTCCAGGACACACTGGAATAGCAGATGAATTAGCTAAGAGGGAGACTGAAATACCTTTCTGGGGGCCTCAACCCTTGCGCGGAATCGGCCCCAATGTAATATTGGAAGAAATAGGTAAAGCCGAGAAAAAGAGAAGATCTGACCATTGGAAAGATCTAGTAAGGCTTATGTAATGAAAGACTCTTCTAGGTGATTACAACCTGTTGAGATCGAATGAATGCATAAGTCAAAGTAAAACTGCGCTAAGAGTTTTAACAGGGATCCTAACGGGACATTGTCGCCTGAAGGGGCACCTGAAAAAGCTCAAAATAGTGGAGGTAGAAGAATGCAGATTTTGTGGAATTGAAGAAGAATCCTCCATCCACATACTTTCCAACTGCACAGCACTCCAGAATCCTAGAGCACAGCACCTGGGAGATTACTGGATAGAAGAGGAACATTCATCTAAGTTGAAGCCTGCATATATCCTATAATTCCCCTGGGAAATAGGACTAAAGGAACTACTAGTTTCTGAGACTCTCCTCAGAAACTAAGTAGAAGTAAAAGGGTACAATAGCTCTTTTAGGTCTTAGTGTCACCACAAAATACATAGATACCTCGACGTCTCCTATGTTAACGCTGGTAAAGAGCTGGTTTGCAGCTTCGGTCAGATTTTCACTGAAGATCGTTTCTTTGTCACGAATATTCGTAAAGACCGCCTGAGATTCTTCTATGAAGGAATTAATCATTTCTGTAAGATTATGCTCGAAATTTTGATTTACTTCTTCCAATCTTTCGTAAAGTTGCAGCTCCAATCGCATCAGATTCTTCCATGTATCGTGAACTATATGGTCGAATTCGGTAAAATAAATGTCCACCTAAAAAAAATTTTACATGACTCCATCTCAGCCTTCAGGATTTTTGTGCTCTTGGTTGTACTACGTAGTCCTTGTCAGGATCAATTGTACTTTCACTATGTCCTTTTTGAAGATATCCTCCATTGGACGCTCTAGAGTCTAAATTGTGTATTGCTTTCAAGTTAATCATCTTTTTATCGTAAATATACCATAATGCATGCACAACTGACATAAAGGTTCTCCCTTATACAGGGTGTCCCAGGACGAGTTAAAACTATCTGTATATGGCAAAATACTATGCGATGTTTTATTGATTTTTTTGTAAAAAATTTGACCGTTGCAGACTCTTGTAAATTATTTTTTTACGAGGATACCCTTAAAGATATGAAAATGGTTTCTGTTCGGTTGCTTTTAGCAAGGTCAGACGTATTTGAATCTATGTTGAAAATTTTTTCATTTTATACAGGGTGTGTATAAAAAGTGTTCAAAGTTTAACTTCATAAATATCAAATTTCTAAACCTTACCGTTATCCAGATATTGAATGTTTTCTGTAAATTTTGAGAGATGCAGGTGTGGTCTAAATTTTACTTTGACCCGTTGATACAAGCACTAAGAAATAAAAAAGATTATGTAAATTTGCTTTTAATACATGGTAAATATGGCAAAGTTGTTACAAGAGCATATGTGCTTTATTTGCAGTAAGATATCCTGCATCTCTAAAAATTTACAGAAAACATTTAATATCTGGATAACGGTAAGATTTAGGTATAGAAAAGTATACATAAATTTGCCTTTTTTTACCCCTGAATGCATTAAAAAAGAAAAAACCGGGTGGTGACTTGTTTGTTGATAGTCTGAGTTTTATTAAGAAGAAGGCTCATTCTGAATTTATTATGTAATCTATCTATTCTACTTTATTGTTGTAATTTTATTTTATGGTAATTCGATTTTTTTGTTTTGTATTTGTTTATTCATTTATTTGTTTAATTGCAAATGTTAATTGTATTTTTTCGTATGCTCTGTAAAAGGATTTATATCTGTTGTGCATTAAAGGCTATTATTATTATTATTATTTTTCGAAAAAAGTTTCCAGACAAAACTATACTCAAATTTTACGTAGATTTTAAAAATGTATTAATATACAAATTAACGTACCTTTTCGACATAACTATTGTCGTCTATGATAGCATTGTCCAACTGCTTTTGCAATATTTTAACTTTCAAAAACAGCTCTTGCTTAGCTTCAATAAAAGCTTCCATATATTCAATACTTTCTTGTTGATTTTCCTTCTTAGCAGCTTCAGTGCTCGTCGTGAACTGTGCGATTTCCTCGTTTCTAAGCTGGTAATGTTTTTGACCGATCTCGAATACTTGTTGACAATATTCGATGAATTGCGTTTTGAAATCGTTGTAAAACTCTTCGACTTCTTCGGTACCGATTGCTAGTAAAGCTTTACCATCTTCATCATCTTCGTACATTTTTTCGAACAAATGTTTACTGTTCAAGTATTCCACGAAACTCAATGAATGTATTTCAGCTTCGGCTATTTCCTTTTCTTTTTGTCGTACTATGGCTAATTCTTTATCTTCTATTATGAGAAGATCACGTAATTCGTAGTGGAAAAATATATTTCCCTGTTCTCTTTCTGTGTCGCTTATTCTCTTGTATTCGTAATAATTTAAATTCGGCAAAAAAGCCGCTACATATAAACTGTAAATGAAAAAACTCGTTATATCTATAAAGAAAGGTGGAGACAGAAATAGAGGAAATACAAAGGAAGAGGCACAGAGAGAAAGAAAGCAAACAGAGGAGAGAGAGAAAAAAAGGGGTTATGGAAACCGAATGACAATAAGAGAAAGAAAAGAGGAGAGAGACAGTGGGAGAAGGATTAGGGATAGAAGGTGGGATAGAGAGGTGAGAGAGATAGTCAGGGGTATACATAAAACAAACACAGTAAGTGGGAAAGCAATAAGGGAGGAAAGAAAGAAAGAGGGAGTGGTAGGAGAGGCAACAGGCAAAAAAAAGCAGGGGGATAGAAAGTAGAAGAGAGGCGGGGAAAGAACAAATAGAAGAGACAGAAACATAATAAGGGGAGTGGGAGAATGAATAAAAAAGAGATGTGGAGAAAAAGGTACAGAAAGACAGGCACATGAAGTAAGAAAAGAAGTGGGGAGGTGAATAGAGTGTATACAGGGTGAATCACGACCAACGGGATGGAGGTTTATAGCGAAACGGTGAAAGTTTTAAAATGTTTTTCACTTTAATAGTTTTTACATTCATATAGGCTACATTTTAAAATTATTTTGTAAAATGCAGGATGTTCCAATAAATTGTGACGTATCAAAGTTATATTTTTTCTTATGGAACACCCTCTATTTTATTTCATTTTCTGATTGCCCTTAAAAAATAAAGTACTCCTTCATAATGGATCCCTATACCTAAATACAGAGGGTTCCGAGTTATGCTGACTTTTTTAAAAATGTGAACATTTCGAAAAAAAATTATTAACTCATTGATATAACAAATTCTAGCAAATTTTCTCTTACACGTTATTTTTACGATGTTACTGATAAATTTATTTTCATATTTACCGGAAATTATCATCCTCTGTACAAGGGTTGAAGGCCATATTTAACGATATCAAATGAAATCTTCGTAAGTAGTATATTTCAGTTTTATCTTCAATTTTGTTTCTTCCTATACTCAATACGGCTAATTTTTTCAATGTGTCTAAACCTTCGATTTTTTCAATTAAATTGTCGAATAAATTTAATTTTTTCAGTTTGGTTAGATTTTCCAGATTTTCTATTTTGGATATTTTATTAAAAGACAAATCTAGTTCTTCTAAAAGATGTAGAGTCGATAGACTCTCTATTTTTTCTATGTAATTGTTGTTCAGTTTCAATCTAACCAAAGATTTCAGTACCTAAAATTTATTTTTGTATACATTTTCGAGAATACAATAAAAACTTACCCAAAGATGATCAATTTTCAAAATATTCATAAACTCGAATCTCATTTCTTCGATCTGATCCATCGGCATTCCATCCGCTCTCATCAATAGTCCAACTTTTCCTTTTGGAAATTGCAAATCTATGCATCTTTCAATCAGGGCATTATCGATAACTTTGGGCTCACGAGCTTTACAAGGATCAGTCACGGCCATCGCAAGCAAAATATTCAGTTGCACACGACAAAAATTACTGTAACCAAACGTCAAGCTTCATATTAAATCCATAGTCATGATTACCATGGTAACATAAATAGTTTCAGCCGTCACCATTTGAGTCAAACGCAGTCTTGAACTTCAACTCTGATTCGATAATCTCTTGGAAGTAAATTTTGCACAGGTGTAAAATGATAGGGATATAAAATTTCCTTGCGCAAAATTCTAATCACGGATGGTTGGCTTATTCCGATAGCTGTAGACAATCGACGAGTGCTTATTTCAGAATTTTGCATAATTCTTACCAATATTTCATCTTCTTGGTGCGGAGTGATAATTTTAGGACGCCCTGTATGATATTTTGGACGAAATGAACCTGTTTCACCCAATCGATTATAAACATTTTGAAATATCTTCCGGTTTGGCTGCCTTCTGTAAGGGTACATTTCACGATATTTTCTGGATGCTGCTTGCCCAGAAAAACGTTCTTGTGCGTAAACGCATATTTCTTCGTTTGAAAAGTGATTATGTCTCGGCATTTTTATTTATGTTAGGACAAAAATAAATCAGTTTACCTAACAATAAAAATGATTTAAGCTCTTCATTAAACGTCAAACCTTTACTACACACGTTGTTACTGTCACTGTCAACATTCCATGGCATGCTTGTGTCTTAACAGATTAATGCTACGTCGACCACCGTGAAATGTAGTGTAGTGAATTAGTAAAATTCAAATATCTCGAAAATCGTTAATGTTTTGAAGATCAAAGAAGTATAGCTTTTTTCTACAGAAATGATGGGGCTATCCAAATTAAATAAGTAAGTTGTAAAATAATGAGCGATAACAAATTTGTAGCTGATTTCATCTAATTCATATGGCGCATGTGGCGACATCTACGAGTTAACTCAAATCCTCTCACACATTCTTGTTTACCCTTACAAAAACTAGTTCATACCCAAAAGTAGCTGATCTATTATCAAAAATCTATTTTATTTTTATCGCTTCAACATCCTGTACCTCAGTAAAATATCATTATTTTGGCCTTCTGAACGTAGGTTTACAATTTGGCCCATTACTTATGAATCACCCTGTATACCTCCATGGAGAAATAAGTCATTGGTTTATCGAGTTGAGGATATAAAAATATATAAAAATTACTTCGCTCACTTCCTTAAATATATCTCTCTCTGTTTATGATTAGCGTTAAATCTAATAAACAGTATAGCGGGTCGTCATTGTCTATTTTCAGAAATTGTATTCATCACGGAACTATCAAGAAACACCTTAAATAACGCAATTCCACTTTAGGAGCAAACCATGATAATTTTAATCATGCTCTTTCCCAGCCTATACCGCTCCTGTTCTTATTTTATAGCGGGATAAAGTCTACTTTAGCTTTTAATAATCAAAACGGAGACTTTCACCAACTTTCTCTTAATGGCTCTCCTGACACTCACACCCAAAGACGTTAGTTTAACGCACTTGCAAATTACAAATTAGAACTTATATTTTCAACTTATAACACCCGGGGATGGTGCTTTTCAGTCTTATAGAGGGTGAAACGTTGGGCACGTCGTCAAACTAACAGTCAATAGAAGTTTTTTTCTTATTTATTGACAGAAGACACAGAGGTTACCAAAATGTGAGATTACAAATATACCCGGAGAAAATAATGATGGTTGAATATGTCACTAAAGGAAAGAAATATCACTTTTATACATAATAAGAGATTCAAGAATTTTGTACATGTAAATATCAGAACTTGAGAAAGGATTCAAATAAATCTGAAAGCTTGGAAGCTGTAAAAAAGACTTTAATATCTTAACCAGCCCAAATTATGACGTGTATGAAATAAATGTCCAGTCGGCTGCTTCCATCCATGTTCCAAGATTTCTTACTTCTCCAAAAATTAAGAATGAAATACGTTATTAAAGATCCCACAGAAAAAAACCAGCTATGTACCCCAGTTACGTTGGCAACCAGCATTACGCGAACAAGACCTCGTAGCACCGCGCATAGGTGGCGCGCTATAGAGAATGCGAGGACTAAACCGACAGCGTACTGACTATTATCCTATACCTTCCTGCGCGACAGCAGTTTGAAGTCAGGCAAGTTATCAACAACCGAGATACAATTCCTGCAGCACTCTTGATTGTTGTGATACGTGCAGTTAATATAAAATTGCTTCTCCAGTTCTCCAATCCTACGACGAAACTGAAGCCTTTACCAATTTTCTGGTGGTAAATAATTTTCTTATACTGACTTAGGAGATGATGACCCAAGTCTAGATGATATGAGTAATTTATATTAGTAAATCTGAATGAATAATCTTTTATGTCTAGGAGGATTGTCTGTAGTATAATGATATTAAATTAAAACCAAGATTAAACTAAACCTATAACTGAGAAGAAAAAGTTCTAGTTATAAATTAATCTCAGTCTTAGTCTGCTTCCATCCGTGTTCCAAGAAGTCTTACTTCCCCAAAAATTAAGAATATACTACGTGATCAAAGGTCCCTCAGAAGAAACTTTAGAAAGCACCAAGAAGCGAGATATACAACAGCTTCTTAATGATGCAAAATGCATTTCTCTTCGTGGAGAATACTTGAACAAGCTTTAACAGCACTTATTAGCAGCTGAAACACATTTTCTTCCCTAGTGACACAACATACTATTTTTCAAACCCCATACCTTAATTTTTTTCCAAAGACATAATGTACCTATAACTATTAGATATGAATATTGAGTTGGTTCCCTATGAAGATTGAAACTCCCTCTCCCTCTGAAATTTTCCATCAGATATTTTCCGTCGAGTGTTAAAGGGTCTGTTTGAGAAATATAACAAATTCCCATATTCAGTTTGAAATTCCGCAAATAAATCTTGGAAATGTGTAGTCCTTCTTGAAAGTTGTTGAATTTACGAGCAGCTATAAATGGTTTCAGAAATATTTCTAAATACCCGAAGAACACATTGTAAATTCGCACCCAGGAAAACTCAACACCATATACGGCATTACATTTAATCAAAGTAACTATGTAGCGGTTTTCGACTTGGAAGATATCCTATGTTTCTATAAGATCTTATCCTGATTGCTATCCTTACAGGATGATTCTAGTATTTACTCCTTGATTTTATTAGGAAAATAAATCTTTGATCTACACTTTCCTTGCTTATTTTACAATGTAGCATCATCTCCAAATACAACTTAAATGTAAAAATGTCTTGTACAGTTGTCAGAACCAAACATGAGCTCCGGAAAATATGCGAACTAAAATAAGGTCGAGTAAATGAAGGCGAAAAATACCGTCAACATGGGCAACTGGTCCAGCAAAAAATATTTTTTTTAATTTGCAGGTGATAGTAGGTACATTTAACCCCCAAAATGTCAGGTTCCTGAAATTTGTGGGAGGGTCGGAAAATGGCTCTAGAGATCCCAAAAATCCGTTTTCCGCCGATATCTCCCGAACTACGATCTCTAGAGAATTTTTGTTCAGACAAAAAATGAAGAGCAGTTCATTACCTACAAAAGTTATCCCCGCAATTTTTTTCGTTACATCAATATTTTTTGCAAAAATGGTGGTTAAAAAGTTCGCAGTTTTCTGAAACTTAAAAACTGACGTTTCTAGTCCTCGGGTAACCGTTGTAACGTCTTCAGTCAGAGCTTGATCACAAATAAAACACACGGGCGTACTAGAATTTTCTGCGACTTCCATTTTTCTACAGGAATGAACAATATTTATCAAATCATTAGATGTCATTTCACCCACAACAATATTAATGATCTTAATTAAAAAAGTGAAACCTCACCGTGTGCTCCAAAAAAAAGAAGCTCAAGAATTTTTTACCCTGTGTTTTTTTATCAATAAAAATTTCAAAATTTATTATTTAATAATAACAATAAAATTAATAATGACTTGAATTTCACTTTTTACACTGGAATACTACTAATTTATTCTTTAAAAATCACGAAAGAGATAGTGTTTACATGTAAAATTGTCAGTTGTTGACTAACAATGCAGCAGAGAGCATCCACGTGTGCACGCACTATAGCAGACGCCGTCGACCACACTATAGATGGGTGGCGTGGCGGCGTGCGAGAATAAAATGAGGCATCCATTACAACAAATTTAGAGACAAATTTCTTTTTAATGCATCAAATGTAATACACATATCAAAGGAAAGTTCAGAATGTGACCTTTCATCGGGTATGATGCTTGACCGGGAAGAATTTTACTGTAAAGAGAAAAAACTGCTAGAAAAAGCTCAGAAGAATAGCTGTCTGCTCTTTATTTTTCGTCTGAACAAAAATTCTCCAGTGGTCAAATGTCGGCAGATATCGGGGAATACGGATTTTCTGGAATTTTAGAGCCATTTTCCCACCCTTCCACAATGGTCAGGTACCTGAAATTTTGGGAATTTAATGTGCCTACCATAACCTGCAAATTAAAAAAAAATTGCTCTTGCTGGACCAGTTGCCCATGTTGACTGGACTATAGAAGGGATATATAAAATGGCTATTGTTTTTGGGGATTCTCCATATTGACTGGGATCGAAGACTTTATTTAGATAACCAATGTGTCCTTTTGGTAATTTTGACAAATTCTGATAATTTGAATAGTAAGTTCGGGTAATTTTCATTATTGCATCGGCAACACTGGACTATATCCAGTTCATATTTTGTTGTTTTCCATAGAAACTTGACCCTTCTTTTTCATGAAAATATAGACATTTAGGGCAAACGGTAGTTTTAGTTTACATTTTTAGCAAGTTCGACTTTGTTTACATATCTCTTAACAGTTGACATTTATGGTATCGATATTTGGTTATCGATTCAAAATATCGAATTGTTACTACAAAAATACAACTACAGCGACATGAACACGCCCACCAGGACTCACGTTTGCTTCTGCTAACTGACATACTTCCCTAGGTATCTCACTGTCATGACCTCCTCCTCCTCCAATCAACTTATTTTCAGGAACACCTCAAAAAAACAAGGCCTGCTAAAAATTGTTAATTTTTTGAAAAATAAAACAATTATTACCCACTTCTGAAATTTCTAACCCAATATTTCTCTTGTCTGCAAGGAATGATGGTATAATTGAAAAGCAAATAGAATCGACAACGTAAAAGATGAAAATTATCTAAGAAAATATTGGCATAAGGTCTTTTATAGTGTGTGTTCGAGCATAAAGCCTTTTGTGTTTGTATATCAATTGTATTCTCGGTAGACTTTAATAAAACAAACGAAAGATGTCGGGCGGTGGTGGTTCGACAAAATCGGATTGAAAATTTATTCAATTCCAAAACATGACTTCCGAACCGAATGAGATTCTTACTATTTTCACCTTTATGTTATCGATACTTTGGTTATATTTTTGTGGGTCTTTGCTTATACCCTTGGTGGTTTTCTTAAGCCTATCGGTGTTCTTTAATGCCTCTCCAACAATAACCCCCAAGTTTGGAGAGGGTGTTTTAATGTTCGGCAAATATTTACGATATTTTCAATTGGAATACTTTCTATTATTGATATATACGGGAAATATTCATAAATTGAAATATTTTAGGTACTTGAGTTTTAAATGATAGAATAGACAAATGTGGGCCAAAATAAAGGTGTCCATTTTTTAATTGAAAATTTTATTTTTATTTTTTGGGCGATTTATTTTCTTTTGCAGGGCTAATAACCTAACATGTCCTTAACATGACTGTAAATTTGGAAGCAAAAATAATGTACAGGGTCAGACTTAATCCTTTATTTTGGCCCACAGTGTAGACGTAGACATATAGACCGTGTTAACGTATTCCATTCATTCCGAAGGAATTCTGCAAGCTTTTCTAACTTCGTTATCTACCCTTTCACTGTTTATCGTTTTTTTTAAACTGAACATCATTTCATTTTTAAATTGTTTTGTTTGTGAGCTTTTCAAAGCCTCTAGAGCCGACTTGGAGTCGCTAATTAAGACTGCACCTGCCACTGATCTCTCCAGGCACCAAATAAGTGCATTTTCAACTTTGTCGTTGCTTCTGTAGTGAAAACTGAGCATAAGTTTTTGTTCAGGAAATATTTAACTATATTATTATTAGTAGTTATATTGATGTTACTCGTATTATCTTAATATTTGCTTTTGACAGTTTTTTTTCCAATATTTTGTATTTCGGCCTGGTCTAAATATAAAACTTGTGAAAAAAAAAACCAGCACTGACGCCCCTTCTTCGAACAATATACCATTGAAACGATGTATTTGTCACCTTTTCACATGCAAAATAGCAAAGGGCACATCTTCAGCCGATATTTTTCTCATATATACCCGTCAAGGGGACAATTTTGCGTAATTTATTGCAAAATAGTGTCAATTTTTTCTGCGAAAACGTTTTTGGATACAAGCGATGTATCTTCTTTAAAGAAAATATCTATAACTTTATTCGTATTTCCTGGAAAACTTGAAAAAAATAATATATTACCTCGTCGTTTAATACAGGGTGGTTTAAGTGTAAGACATTATTAAAAAATTACAGGGTTGAATTATAATAATCATATTAAAAGCTTGAAGATGACTGAGTGAGAACGAAACAAATACTCCAATCTAATTTGATGTTGTAAAAAAGAAAAAATTCAGGTACATATTGAAAAAAATGTTGGTGGTACATGTAGAAATAGAAACGTTAGATGGACATGACCGTGAAAAAGAGACTAATTATCACTAATTATTGCTCCCTTCAACTTTATCACAATTTAGGTACCGATGATACTTCCATCTGGAATTTGGAACGTGTAGTGGTCGTACTTATATCCACGCCGTGTACCCCAGTCACGTTGGCAAACAGCATTATCCGGATAAGACCTCGTAGCCCTGCGCATAGGTGGCGCGCTAACGAGAATGCGAGGACTAAACCGACAGTGATTTGACTAGGATCATATACGTCGCGGCGCGATATCATTCTAGAATAAAGTAACATGCGTATAGCTGAATTAGACCTGGTGCCAGGTTGCTTATTACTCTACTTAAAAGCGGACATATGGGATTTGTAACCAATATCCACTTTACTCAAGAGATGGCGCAACAAACAATGTACAATGTTGCAAGTTACAATGTTGATTTCTTTGTATCTGGTTTTGGAATGCCGTTATTAATATCAATATATTGTTCCACCATTGTTCATTGGTGTTGCTTGGTTTTTCTTACCAAAAAAAAAATAACCGAACTCTTCTGGCAAGGTATCGTTGCTTATGATTGATGACATTTAATCACTTTAAAGGATGTTTAAAACAAGTTCAGATATCTTGAGATATTCGAAGATGCTAGCCTATCTACTAAGGAGAGTAATTCAGAGTATAACATAAACTGCATTGTGCAAAATTAATTTATATTCCCATGAGAATGTCTTCTACATACATGAAGTCATGGAGGATTTCTTTCCAAAAATCTGTGGAAAACGATACTCACGAAAAGAAAAAGAGAAACTTGCGTCTATTCGAGACCTGGTGATTAGGACAGAACTTGAAAGAATACAGCTGAATACAGTAAACAGGCCTATTTATCTTTGAATGAAGAACAAATATAACTGAAAAGCAGTTTTATCAATAAAAAAAGTTTCTTTTAGAATGTTGGGAAATGAAATACCAAAGAACTGCATTTTAAATAATAAATATACTATTACCGAATGAAAGGAAGCTATAGACGGTATTTTAGATTCCGTTTATATACCTCTGCTCTATTGCCAACTGTTTTTTAAAAGTAAACGACCTAAAACAGTTGTTAAATACACACTCCAAAGTCTTTCTGCTACTAAGATTTTCCTATTTCATTTCTTCCCACCCTATATATATACATATAATATGAAACAAAAAATCAGTGAGAATGAATAGATATGGAAATATGGCAAATTTTTCATAGACATTAAACTTTTGGCGGAACTATCCCTAACAGAGAAAATGCAAGAATTAGCATACAATTTAGTTGGTAAAAAGTCAGGAAATTTTCATATATAATGGCTGGCGAATGCGCTACGAAGCGTGAATACTCTATTCATATATCAGTTCAGAAACGTATATGATATGTTAAGAAAAAGTTTTGACGTCTGGCGTGTATATATATATGTATACGGGAAACGATGTTCCGCATGTCATTCATTCGAAAATCCAAAATGAATGTTACCACACTGATATTCGGTCGGCTATCGGGAAACTGATATATTTATCATTCAAATAAAACAGTTTTTTTTTCAATTCAAAAAATTTTAGACAAAAATATATCTCTGAAAATTCCCACATGTAATTTTTAACCAATCAGAACGTGTATTTCTGTCAGATCACCATAGCAACGGGTGAATTTTATCGGAAATTTTTTCCTGGTGGGTACCCAACATCGAATTATACTGGACTTTTTTTTGACGTTTATAATGACATGAATATTTTTTTTGACAATCTAATTTTTATTTGTTTACATAATAATTTTGATTAATTTCAACAAAAAGCTTAAATGTTTTTTTAAATTCATGGACCATTATGATTGATGTTTATATTAAAAACTCAATTATTGTATACTATGGCAGGTTGATTTGAAGTCGCTTGCTCTTGATTTAGAGATTCTTGGACTGTCTTTGCAGAAGTTGAAGCAGACCTCATTGCGTCAATTATATCCTGATGATGGCCCGAGTCAATTTGCAGATATGGTTTTATGGAGTGACTGCTACCATGCCCTGTTATTTTAATTAATTGCTGTTCTCCAATTCCCGTTTTGGCTAGAGTTAAAACAGCAGTGGCCCTCGCAGAATGATTTGTTATCTTGATCTTGTTGACATCGATTCCAATCACTGATGCCGCCGATTTGAACCAGGAAGATATTGTATTTTGTCCAACCGGGCTGTTCTTGTACCAACCTTTGGAATTGGAGTAGTGCCAGTTTGGATTTGGAGTTAAAAATAAACGATTCGTTTTGATGAGTTGGTCTCGCTTGCATGGTACAAGCCACTTACTGTCGGCAATTCTTTTTGAACCGCCTTGAGTGGTCTTGGAGAAAACCGGGTTATACTCAATGCGTCCTGTTGGTTTCCCTTGATGTCAATTTCCTCCACAAAATATTCTATTGTTGCTGCCGCTCCTTCATTTCCTCTTCAGGCCAATTTATGAGCAGCAATGTGAAAGAACTTTCTCTGCAATCCTTCCGGAGTGTTTTCGTCCCAAGGCTCAATAATCTTTATCAATTTGTCTGCTGATAGTGCGGATGAACTTGCCTTTCTCTTGGCTGGATCTATTTGTAGCTTTCGACGCTTAGCATTTTTTGCAGCTCTTGCGTTGACAAATTCTATGTCAGAGAATGGATTAAATTTGCGATTATACCTTTCGAAAAAATATTCCTGCAACTGCTTAGCTGTAGAATTCCATAGAACTTTGATAACACTCTCCTTGTAGTCTTCGGAGTTCTTTTTTCGCATGTTGAAGGCATAGTCTTCAAGAATGAGCTCCAGTTCTTCCACAGGTATATCCGCTTTGTAGAAATCATACGCTTTTTCTGTGCAAAAGTTTATAAACTGCTTCCATACACTTGCCTTCGATTTCCTAGTATTCGCTGGTGTCAACTGCTTAATATTCTGGCGATAATTTTCTTAACTTTCTTGACCGAAGCGAGACATTTTTCTACGTCGTGCTGTTTTGACAAATTTTTGACAGAAATAATTTCTAGTTTAGAGTTTCACTGACAAAACCTGTTTTGCAAGAACTTGATAAAGACGAAAATTGATGTTGTTGGAAACACATTTTGGTGTGGAATTTTCTTACCGAATACCACACGAGGTCAAATTAAATCCGGAAATTTTTTCTCGCTCATGAATTTCTTTAGAAAATAAGATAAGATAAGATAATTTTCAAAATATTCTTGAGCTCGAAAAAATTTCCGGAAATATTTTGACCTCTAGTGGTATTACTAGTGAAAATATACAGCAAAATATTTATATTTTTTTAATATCTACTTTTACTCTTTCACTGACTTGAGAAAACTCCCGCAACTTATCTTTGAAGATGAGAAGCCTCAATCATGCCATTAATCCTTTACTAGATTCATCCGTTTCCATTTTGATTGGTTAAATTTTCCTCTGTACTTGTGTGTGAATGTGAATGAATTCTGCTTTTCAAAAAAAAATTCCACTTAAACTAAATACTAACTTGTATTCAACCGAAAAAATTAATAGCAAAATCGCGTTTTTGTTTGTGCCCATAACTTATCTTTAATCATGTATAAATGATTTTTCGCCTAGGGTGAGGTTTCCCACTGTTACAGGTAGGGCGAACTTATCCATAAGATTCGTATGATATTTTTCACTGAATGTTTCCCTAGAGAGATGCTTACAAATTTTTGTATTGTTTTTATGAATCTTGGCGAGCGTAAATTCGACTGAAAAATTACGCAATATGCTCGTAACCAAAGTGAAGCGTCAATTCCACAAAAAAATAGTATATTCTTGTGATTAATTTTTTCTAAAATCTGATCAAAAAATCTACATATAGGTTATTTATTGTCTATTTTCTTAGTTATCTATTTAATAATTCAATAAAAACCTTGCAACAAGCTCTTTCATTTTATATTTCATAATTCATCCATGATAAAGGTACACCCTGTAAGGTTTCCGTTATTTCATTGAGACTTAAGGATAAGGAACCCTGAAAAATATAAAGTGAAATAAAGTAACAAAAGAACTAACCAGAAAAGCAATTTATGGCAAAAACATAACAATCTGCACTGATAGTAGACAAGCCCTATTAGCCTTCAACAGACAACGTGTTATATCGGGGCTAGCAGATAACAATATTATCCTGAGTTGGGTTAAAGGACACGACAGGAGTAAAGGAAATCGCATTGCCGATTCTTTAGCGGCTGGACTAAAAATTTTAGGACCCATTGACACCTACGGCCTAACGACTTCGACAATTGCAGAACTAGCCAAACGTTACACCCATGCTCAAGTAGGAGAATGGATACTCAAGATGCTCTCTAGTAGAGCAATAAGTATCAATGTAGAAGACATCACAGTAAGAGGTTTGGTCATAAAGGGATGTCCACAAGGAGGAGTCTTATCACCCCTTCTGTGGAACATAGCCCTAGACACTCTGATTAATCACCTCAACAATAATGGATTCTACACAATTGCTTACGCAGATGACATAGTTATCTTGCAGACTAGCAAATTTGTGAACACACTGTGCGATAGAGCGCAGGATGGGCTTAAATTAATTGAAAAATGGTGTGAGGAACACTCACTGTCGATCAATCCCAGAAAGACTGAGATTGTTCACCAGGAAAAGAAGTTTATCGGGTTTGAAACCTCCCTAAATCTTCAAAAGCAAACTAAACTTTTCGGAAGAGGTGAAATACCTTGGTATTACCCTCGACAGGAAACTAACATGGAACTCTCATCTACACAGCAGAGCAAAAAGAGCATATGTGGCTTATGAGCAGTGTCGGAGGACAGTGGGACGCACATGGGGTCTGTCATCCCGTGTGGTCACCTGGATCTACACTGCAATAATAAGACCCATGTTAACTTATGTAGCAATTGCATGGAGACCGAAGGTTCTACAAGCAACGGCCATTCAACAATTATATCAAATACAGCGAATGGCTTGTTTAAACATCACAGGAGCCATGAGAACAACACCAACCGCAGCAAAGGAACTAATTACTGGTCTGACCCCTCTGGACCTGCACGTCAAGGAGGTTGCGTTATGGCCATGGTACGATTGCGCACGGCTATTGTAAACCCCGAAGTAGGAGTGGGCCAATTGACGTTAAGCCTATGACAGGAAGCGCTGCTGCAGGCAGCCAATGATGCAATTGAACCCAGGTTTTTGTTTAACAAACCCTACAAAATACAAATAAAACAGAACACAGAGCCAGAGGCTGCAAATGCAATACGCATATATACAAATGGTTCAAAAATGAAAGCAGGTTTAGGATGTGGAGTTTACTCGAGAGCACTAAGCCTAAATATTAAATGTGGAATGGGAAACAATACCAGCGTGGTTCAAACATAACTCGCTGGTATCTCAATTGCCACAAAAGAACAAACCAGAAGAGGAATTTCTTGCAAAAACATACCAATCTGCACTGATAGTAGACAAGCCCTATTAGCCTTGAACAGACAACGTGTTATATCGAGGCTAGTACAACAGTGTTATTCTGAGGTGGGTTAAAGGGCACGACAGGAGTAAAGGAAATCGCATTGCCGATTCTTTAGCCAAGGAAGTCGCTGGACTAAAAATTCTAGGACCCAGTGATACCTACGGCCTAATGACTTCGACAATTGCGGAACTAGCCAAACGTTACACCCATGCTCAATCCCTTGAGAGATGGGATGGAATCAAAGGATGCAGTCTTGCCAGGATCACCCTGGGCGATGACCATGAAAAACCTACGTTTAACAGTAGGATTTCTGACTGGCCACTGTCAACTAAGGAAACACCTCCATACTATGGGGCTAGTGGACATACCTCTATGCAGGATGTGTGAACAGGAAGATGAAACTGTCAGGCATGTCTTATGCGAGTGTCCGGAGTTATCGTCAATAAGAGAGTGTGTGTTCGGTGAGTCTTGGCCTACACCTGCCGATATAAAGGATATGTCTCCCAGTAACCTGTCCACCTTCCTGAGAAGGACAGGATGGACGATGACCTAGGAGGACAACTCCTCGGGAGGATGTACATGTGACCTAAGTGCTGTGGGCCTACACTCTTATTTTGCTGGATATTTAGAAATCGTTTTTTTTTTCACTATAAAACTGAGTAGATTTTACTTGTGACCTTAAAATATATACATTGTACTAGCCTTCAACCATCCCTTTGTGTCCATTTTTATGTATGAAATTTATTAATTACACTAGTAGTGTCAACTAATCTGATTTAATTATATACCTTAACGTGACTATCTGATTTTCACGTGTACTGAATGATAAAAAACAAAATTCTAAATTAATTTGATTTTTTTTCTACATTTTTCATATTGCGGCTCCTATGGACAACGCCAAATGACAATTTTAAAACTGTCTTCTCCCATTTTTTATGAATATAGAGGGTGAAATGTGAAGTACTTCCTTTCATATGAAAAATTTCACACTTTATATTGTTTTTGAAAACTTTTGTTAATATTTAATAAAGTATATTTTTTTAAATTGAAAAAAATTCAACATTCAGTATTGGAATTTTATTAAATATCTTCCGAAAACCTCCCTTTTGGAGTTGATTCATTTCTTCGAATAATATAATAAAGAAAAATAATTATAGACAACTTCTTTAATGACAAAAAAGTCCTTTGAAAAGGACGAGGTTCAATTTTCTCCGACAAAAGAAAGAAAACAATATGATACATCGTCGCCTGTCACTCCCTAGATAGACCAAATCAATTTCACGAATTGACTGACCGAAATGCTTCCCAGCCAACATCGCCAGGGAATACTCCGCGCTTTCACATTTTTTATCTAAGAAATGTCATCTACTCGTATAGAAAGTTTTATTAATTAAAGCAACTGAGACACTCTGTATATTACTTACTAAAAAAAAACTTTGACGAATCAATGTCTAATAACACCCGTGTATAAAATTAAGGGTACGAAAAAGGGGGGGTTAAAGAGGGTGTGTGTATATATATATATACACTGGGACTTGGGAGGATCGGAGAGCAAAGGGAGCGAGAAGCATCGTGTACAGGCACATCACATGTTAAGTCCTTAATACGTGCAGAGACAAAGTAACTCTACTGTAAAGCCAACTCGTTGCTGCTTTTGACATCGCGACATCGCTAATTAAATATATTATTATAAATATGGCCCTTTTGTATAAAGGGGGTGAAAAATACAAGACTATTCGTTTATGCGAGCTTCAGGCTAGCGACAAGTCGTCCCAAGGAATTTTCTTTGACACTTTTTAATGTGTTTTCTCGCTTCCTTAATATTGTTTATTTAAATAAAGGCTTGGGTGTAGAAAACGTTTGAAAGTCACTAGTGATCAAATCAGTACAGTATGAATGATGGAAAACATTTTTGGACGTTCCTGGACATTTTTTGGAAAACCCACAAAACTAAAGTCAATATTTTCAAATAATTTTGTTAAACTGATTGTCCCAAGCAAAAGTAGTTTTAATTAAATAAAATACAAAGTTCTACGTTTCGGTTGATACATACTGTATACATTTTGGACGAGATCAAAATTAAATTCGAGAAAATGTAATCGAAATACGTTAGAATTAATTCGAAGATGTCTTAGAAATAGATACGTTGTAAAGTAATACTCGGCAAATTCGTCAGATCAACTGTCAAGAACTAGAGGAATCTCTCTCTCGTGTTATGTGTGTGCCCTTTACTCCTTGTAAGTACAAAATAGGACTCGAAGAAATTTAATTAGTAGACAATACAACCAACGGTATAGTAACAGCAGCAGCCACTTCTCATCTTCAGTCACTCGTCGGTATTACATACTTTACGATACCTTATCACGTTTCAACTGAATTAAATATAAAAGTCGATGTGATAGGTTGAATTTAACTGTATTTCAGTAGCGTGTCACTGGGAAATACAAGAAACGATAATTTAGTATACAGGATTAATCATCTCCAACGAGATAAAGTCCCATTTTATACAGGTTTGGCTAATATTTGATCTCATTTTGGAAGCAACAGTCCAAGAGATAACTGCATACTCCCACTTCTCTAGACATTGTCTTTCTGTTATTCTATAGCTTCTTCTTACAGAAGAACACAATTCTTTGCCTAATCTGTACCTATATTGATTGATCTGATAGAGAAATTAAATTTTGAACACCCAGTTGTCCAAGACTTTCAACAAGTTCAGTCTTTGGTCGACTGTACGATAAGTCAAATCCAGTTTGGGGTAAACAGCAGTTTAATGAACTCTTTGATTAAACACCTACTACTACTAAATGTGCAGGCGAGCCTTGTCCTGGACAGCTCAAGCCAAGGTTCCGACACTGAGGCCACTGGCGGGCCCATTGTGCCAATCCTGCTACCTAGTCATCCATGAAGCCGAGCCCTTCAATAAAGGCCACAACCTTTTTCAGTGGATGCCTGCTTGTGTCTCCAGGAGCCATGACAGTGACTCCGAAGATTTGCCTGCGTAATAAAGCCCAGTGTGGACACTCTAAGAGAACATGAACTGTCGTTTCATCAGTCATGCCGCAACCCCTACATAGTGAACTTTCCTCTACTCCTAGATTGTAGAGGTGCTTCCTTATACAGCAGTGCCCTGTTAGGAGTCCTGCTATCTTCCTTAGCCTACTCCTTGGTAGTTCAGTGGCTGCCCTGGCGTGTCCATCAGTCCATCCCTTCAGTAGAAGTTTGGATTGTCTAGGACTCTGCAGAGCATTCCAATGAGCGAGGTGCTGATTCCTCAGCCACTTCTTCGTCTCCTTGCGTATTCTTTGTTTTGTTAGGCCCAGGGTCGGGCCCGGGCCGCAGAAAGGAGCTGCCGCCCCTTCCGCAGCCAGTGCATCCGCCATCTCGTTGCCTTCAAAACCAGAGTGGGCTGGAATCCATTCTAGCCGCACCACGTTCAGCCTTGCAAGATTAGCAAGTAGTTCTCGACATTCGTTAGCAAGTCCTGAGTTGCTGGTATACCCACTCAGGGCTTTAATTGCTGCCTGACTGTCGGAGTATATGGTTATGCGTCGATCCACATAACCTCTGTCTAGGTTTATCTGCGCACATTCCAAGATAGCATATATCTCGGCCTGATATGCAGATACACCCTCACCCAATGGTACACAAACCTGTGTTCTTGGGTTCCTGGAGTAAATTCCAGCCCCTGCTCTATCACCGGAGCATGAGCCATCTGTGTACCAGACGGTCCCATTAGGCTGTGTATTCCTCTCTTTTTCCCAGGACTCTCTATCCCGTATCATGGCCCTGTATGGGGTAGCGAAGTAGTACTTACGCAGGCATTCATCAGCCGCTCGAGCCAGAACTGGAATATCTTCCAGGAGCCGGAGCTTCTTGACGTGCCTCTGCACTCTTCCCCTCTTCGCACGTATCCCAGCCGTTTAAAGTGCAGGAAAGCCCTCCCCGCCTCAGCCTCGATCACATGGTTAAACACCTACTCACATATTATGTTTCTGTGAGAACTTGCAAGGACTCAAACAAACTTAATTAAAATCCCTGCAGTCAAACTAGTGACCTACAGGTATGTGAGTAGTAGTTCCTTTAGCACTATTTCCCGGAGGCATTTCAGGATGTCTGCAGGCTTCAACTTAGGTAAATGTTCCTCTTCTATCCAGTAATCTCTCAGGTGCGGTGCTCTAGGATTCTGAAGTGCTGTGCAGTTGGAAAGTATGTGGATGAAGGTTTCTTCCTCCACTATTTTGAGCTTTTTCAGGTGCCCATTCAGGCGACAATGTCCCGTTAGGATCCCTGTTAAAACTCTTAGCGCAGTTTTACTTTGACTTTGCATTCATTTGATCTCAACAGGTTGTAAAAACCCAGAAGAGTCTTTGATTGTGTGAGCCCTACTAGATCTTTCCAATGGTCAGATCTTCTCTTTTTCTCGGCTTTACCTATTTCTTCCAATATTACATTGGAGCTGGCTCCACAAAAGGGTTCAGGTCCCCAGAAAGGTATTTCAGTCCCCCTCTTTGCTATTTCATCTGCTATTTCATTTCCTTCTATTCCAGTGTGTCTTGCAATCCATAGTAAGGTGACTATATTGTTCTCGCCAAGTTCATTGAGTTTGTCTAGGTATTCCCACACCATTTTGGAGCTCAGTGCTTTATTGGCTGCTTGATCTACATAGAAGAGCTCCTAGAATGGAAGTAGATAACAAGGGAATGATAGTAATGGTAGCTCTCAATGGTGGAATAAGGAGTTAGGGGAAAATTGATTGCTATAAAAGTGTTTAAAAATGACTAATTAAACGCGAATTCTACATAGAATGATAATAATAATTTACAATAGAGTTAAAGTTAATAAAAACGTATGAAAACTTCTCCTCTATCTCATTTCTTTTGGAAACATCGGAAAGTTTATCTAAATAAGTGAAGTCGTCGGCATAAATAAGAGTCTACACCGAAAATTTAAATTATGTTAAAATATATATCACGAATAATATAATAGGTAGTATATTTGTATGACACCAGTAATGGCTCTTGGAGAGAATTTAAGTACAGGTGTTGTGCATTATATTCCACGAGATATATATATTACCTCAAAAGCTGGAAACTTTTCTTTTCTGAATGATGATTCGCGTATATATATGGCCGAGGAAACTAACTCAAACAATGTTACGCTGGAAACGTATTAATCTTAGAGCCTAATTCGAATTAATGGTGGTTTTAATTAAAATATTGTGTCGTAAAAACACGTTTATATTAAATATCAAGAGGAAAATTTGTAACAAAAGTGCATGGGTGGCTTTAATACAGTATTTGGTCATAAAGTATGACAAAATTTGGATGAATGGGTCCTCCGTACAGATGAACTATTAAGAAAAAAATTTTTTTTCAGTATTTTGATAGATATTGCTGTTTTTGTTATTTTTTTAGTTTAGCCCAAAAAAAATATAGCGGTAGTTAGAATTTGTTTATAACAAATTGTTAAGTTAACAAACAATGAAATTATTGATAAATTTTTTTTTTCATTTACCTATGAAGAAATGCCAATTATGATTTTTAAAGAGAAAATCATTCCTTAACTAATTATTTGAACAATCGAAATATAAAAAAAAACGGTTATAAACAATAAATTTATATAAGAAAAAAAATATTTTTTAAAAATCATTATTTCTCCAAGACAACAATGATAAAAAAAAATTTCTTTAAATATTAAACTTGTCTATTTGTTTATAAACAATTTCTTAACAGATGATGTGAAAAAAAATTCCAATGATACTTAATGCCATTGCTGGATACGAAAACAGCAATAATATAACATTTCTTGGACTTTTCATTTTTTGTTAACTTTAAAAAATTATTAATAACAAAATAATTAACTTTAATAAACTTTTATCGCGGTATCTTGTTAAGTATATATATATATAAGAAGAGCTTCAAAAAGCCAAACATTTTTAGGTTTATTATTTAAATTTTTATGTCGTCATTTATGAAAACGGAGATAGGAAAAAAATTCGTTAATCAACAATTGCATAACTTTTTGAAAAATTGATTTAAAAATTTTTCTCCAACGGGCATAAATTCTCTCAAGTATCTGGATGATACCATAATTTTTTTTTTTATTTAAGAAAAATAAAGCGCATCAACCCTTTAGGTTATTAGCGCTACCAAATGAACAATAGATATTTAAATATTAAGTACTACTACAGTAAAGATATATATATAAAAAAAAAAACAATTTTGGTAATAAATTAAACTTTGTGTAGATACTGAATAGCACGTAGATAAAATACCATAATTTATTAAAATTTTTAAATCCATATTTTTTGTTACCATAAAAAAATAATTTTCTGTGGTACGCCGTTTTTAGCGGCAGAGCACCCATGCAGTAATCGCTGCGCGGAGCCCTATTTTCAGCGTTAAATTAAAACTATTAATAATAGAAGTAGAGTTCCGGGAGCAGGACCTTTTTTCCAAATATCGTAAATATTAATAGTTTACGAGTTATTAACAAAAACCTGAATACCTATTTTTTTCATCTTATTTTGTTAATAACAATTGCAATTTTTTACGTGCAGTAAAATCCTCAAAAAACATTTTTGTAGAGGTCATTCCGAATCCAATAATTCTCTATTAATGTAGGAAATACGAAGAACTATCTATTAAAGTCGAGCCTGGAAATAGATATGACTCAAATTTTATCTCCTTTATCTCCATATAAACAGATCGAAAGTATATTGATAACAAATTGACAGCAGACAATCAGAATATTGATAAAATTCATGTAAACTGTGCAAAATCATGAAGTATTTTCTACTTCTTCTTGTAATATTTAGTGGATTTAATCTATCATGTAAGTTATATTTTCTGCATCACTCTATATATTTGAATAGTAAATTTTTTTAGTATCCGATGAAGATGAGAGCAATAAAATTATATACAATTTTTACAAAGCGGATAAAGATGAACCTGTTGTGATACATAGTGATGATACAAATGGGTTAGATACTGCTGGTTTTGACGTTAATCTTAAAACTGTATTCTTGATTTATAGTTTAGAAGAACCTCTTGTTATAGACAAGAAATGTAACTTGAAAGATGGGATTTTAAGGTAAATATTTCAGTTTTTTTGGGACACTCTGTAGTTATTATAAGACAATGAAATGTGTTATCTATGGTTTGATATGAAAGTGGATATTGAGTCTGGCGAATTTGTTGGCTAAAATAACACATATTTATTATTTTCTAGCCAGGAAAGTGTAAACTTATTCATGGTTGATTGGAGCCCCGTCAGTTCAGGAAGTTACATAGTATCCCAAACAGAAATTGAAACCATCGGACAATATCTAGCGAATTTCCTAAATATTTTAGTAGATAACTTCAAACTAGATCTAAACGCAGTGACCATAATCGGGTGGGATCTAGGTGCACACATTGCTGGCATAGCTGGTAAAAATACACCCAGCAAAATTTCCACTATTATCGGTAAAAATACTAAAAATAAAAATAATTTTCACTCTAACCCTATTGAATTTTGTAGGTTTAGACCCTTCAGGTCCGCTATTTACAGAAAACAACAAACTAAATCGTCTAGATGCTGATGATGCTACATTCGTACATGTAATCCACACAAATACTCTCATAAATGGTTACAATGGTACTTGTGGAACCGCTGATTATTATCCAAACGAAGGTATTATTCAAAAAAGCTGCGGAAATGACATAACCGGAGTTTGCTCACATGAAAGAGCTCTTACATTTTTCGCCGAATCACTTACAAGCGATAGATTTATTGCTTGTAAGGATTACGACAGTTACAAAACAGATTCTTGCGAAGAATCGAACCAGTCTGTTATGGGACGTTTGGAAATAGATACCAGGTAAGATTGAGGCTAATATGGGACAGTCAATTTTATTTTCTAATAATTAAACTCCTTGAGCCAGACCTCGAGTACTCCAGTTGTAGTTTTGTTCCTATATCGGCAGAAAACTGTATCGCACTGTATGTGTATTGAGAATTTTCTTAGGAAAACCTGAGTATATACGATTGTGTGTCAATATGATGTTCAAAGAAACACTACAGGTAATAAAATTCACATCCTCACGGATAGTAGACAAGCACAACTAGCCCTGAACAGACCACGTATAAAGGCGGCGCCAGACATGCGGCATTC
The DNA here is from genome assembly GCA_910591675.1 of Galerucella calmariensis. Taxonomy (NCBI): domain Eukaryota; kingdom Metazoa; phylum Arthropoda; class Insecta; order Coleoptera; family Chrysomelidae; genus Galerucella; species Galerucella calmariensis. The sequence goes on along the minus strand of CAJUYG010000047.1, from coordinate 458,980 downwards.
GGCGAATACCGAACGACTGCTCGCCAAGTAGCGAGTGTGTGGACGGGTTGATCGCTACTTGCCGATGACCAATTTTAGTAATTGTGCAGTGCTCACGTAGTTCCCGTTGTGTGTCGGTCTTTCGAAGCAAAATCGAAGGAAACGAATATTTGCCATATAAAGGCGGCGCCAGACATGCGGCATTCGGCGAATACCGAGCGACTGCTCGCCAAGTAGCAAGTAGTTGAGTTACTCGGCAAGGTGTGCGCCAAATGTCAAGCACCTAAACCAGATATTCGCCATTCGTTGGATGCGGATTCAGAGCGTTATACGGCAAACATTCGTTTCCTTTGATTTTGCTTCGAAAGACCGACACACAACGGGAACTACGCGAGCACTGCACAAATACTAAAATTGGTCATCGGCAAGTAGCGATCAACCCGTCCACACACTCGCTACTTGGCGAGCAGTCGCTCGGTATTCGCCGAATGCCGCATGTCTGGCGCCGCCTTTACGCTCTGAATCCGCATCCAACGAATGGCGAATATCTGGTTTAGGTGCTTGTCATTTGGCGCACACCTTGCCGAGTAACTCAACTACTTGCTACTTGGCGAGCAGTCGCTCGGTATTCGCCGAATGCCGCATGTCTGGTGCCGCCTTAACATCAGGCCTAGTACTGGAGTGTCACCTGTCCCTGATAGAAGCCTGCAGCAACAACGAAGTCACTCTAGGCTGGATCAAGGGCCACTCTCTCAATTTAGGTTTTCTGTATTCGGTGAGTACAGGCTAACACAAGCCAGCATGATGGAGCTTACTTCCGGCAACGTTATCGCCTACTTCAAACAAGTAGGCTGGATGACGAGCTAGAAGGAAGTCTGAACCTCAGAATGATGCACAATGGGACAATTGTGGCCTAAGTGCTGTGGAGTCACCCACCCATCAAAATCTTACAGATACAGATACAGATGATGTTCAATATTTTGTTGCATTTTTACCAGTGTCCCAAAGCTTTTAAATGAAAATAATGTTTGTAATATTTTGTTATACATTGAGTCTTTTGTATTTAAATTTTCTTGAACTAAAGTATATTTTTTTGTAGTGCCAAAGGTCAATATTATTTGGATACCAACGACCAGTCTCCCTACGCTAAGGGCTAGATTACAAATATTATAAAGAAATGTGGTTGTTGTACTTAAAGTTGTCATAAATTTTTTATTAATAAATATATTTTTGTGAAATTTTTTTGGTGACAGTTATTTGAAAGCATTCTGAATTCAGTGGTGCTAACAACAATTCTCTATTTCTGTAGTACCCTAGTACCCTGAAAATTGTACTAAATATTTTGAATTTTGGTCTGGAAATAAATGTTTCACTATTTGACGTGTAAAAAAGAGTCACGCTATATATATTTTTATACCAAAAATTTGTCTATAAGTAGAGAAAAAATTTCGTTTCATGAAGAAAATTATAATTCGTTTATATTGAAGATAATATTAAAGAATTTGACATAATTTGGTTGTTTTCAAGTAAAAGCAAAGGAAGTGAAGCCTATAATAATAAGACAATTGAAATTTTTGTTGATTATTGATTATAATTAGATCGTGTCTTTTTAAATGTAATTCCACATAGGTACATAAATTAAAAGAACTTATTAAAAGCTCTCAAATTTTCGTTTTAAAACCTCCAAGCATTTGGTAATCCTTTTTATGACACCTTCGTCGCAGGCCTAGTAATTGCTACATGGAAAGAATTAAATGCATTGCAAACTCTACCTTCACAATCTATTTTTGTTGTTTAGGGATGGTCTGTATAGATCACCGTCAAAAATAGCATTTCTGGTATTCATCCTCTAATTTTATCTCGATTTAACAAATTATTTTTAGGCAGCTATTATTTATGTACTTGATATTACAATACAAAATTTAATCAATACATCAAAGATCAATTGAGATTTGATTTAACCTTCTCTTGACGTATTTCTTCTACTTAAATACTTGCTTTTTTTAATAAATCTTATCTAAGTACTTATACGAATATTTTTGGAAAATTGATAATAAAAATCTTCTGAATGTTTCCTACTTTTTTTATTGATAATATTTCAAAATATTACGAGGATTTTATTGTTATATTAATTAAAAACACTCTAGAGACAATACCTCTTGAAATATTCAATAGATTTGCTCAAAATATTAACCAAAAGTTATATATACTAACAATATAAACATCGAAAATTTCTACTTTTCGCTTTCTGTTTTCAAAAAATAATTTTATCTCGTATATATTTTTTAAGAAACTATTGATAAAATAAAAATATTTCAGACAATTATTTATTTACTTAATACTTACCTAAAATTTTTATCGATACATCAAAGATCAATTGAGATTTGATTGATTGAAGTTAATTTTTTCGCCTCAATAAATATATAAATCAAATTTTGGTACATTTCTTGTAAATTTAGTAATATTTCACCACACAATGAAGTCGACATTTGCCGTCTTCCTTTCTCTCCTTGCTCTAGCAGCTGCTGACCGTAAGTATATACAATTTGTTTCCAAATTTAAACCCTCAAAACTCACCCAGAAAAATTTTTTTTCCTTTCTTTTCACGCCTGCTGATCTTATTCATACAATAATCATCATTATTGCCACTGCTTCTAGTTATTTACGATTCTAGGACATCTTCTACATGTTCTTATACTTCTTTTTTAATTTTTTATGTTCTCTTTTTTGCTTATCATCTCTCTCCTCCTATCTCAATCTAAACCTAAACCATAACACCCTGTATAGCAACATCCCATACATAGCAGATTTATCAACAAAAATAAAAATGGAAAAACCTCATTTTCTTCAAGCTTGTGTCTACAGGGAAGCCACAAAAATATTCACAGAAGGAGTAAACGAACTATATAACGTTACATCTAACGATGTAACGTTTTATTTCAAAAGCCAATCGAATCCAGACGGAATAGGACCATTAAATCTATCCGATGCTGACGCAGTCAATGCTGCTGGATTTTCCTCATCAAAGGTAGGAAAATTTTCATTCCAATTTCATAAAAATTACTTTATATATTTCACTTTCTAGGACACTGCATTTGTAGTTCACGGTTGGCTAAACGACCACACTTCAGATGTGTGTGTTTTGGTACCACAAGCTTTTACCAACACTACAGACATAAATATTTTCGTAGTTGACTGGGGTTCAGTTGCTAAAAGCTCCTACACAACCGCGTTCGAAGCTATACCAGAGATTGGTTCACTTTTAGCCACCAACATACAATATTTGGTTAGTAACAACGGATTGGATTTAAATAGAACGGCTATCATTGGACATTCTTTGGGAGCTCATGTTTCAGGTAAAGCTGGACAAACACTTGTATCTCAAGTTGGTTACATAATCGGTGAGTAAATCAAGTTTTTACAGATTCACATCAAATCCTCCGCTCACTATCAACCCTTAACATACTCCAGATATCTCCAGTGCTAAAGTAGAATATTTTCATATTCTCCCAAATGTACACCACTGGATCAAAATTTTAAAAATATTTTCCCATCAAAATATGCCCTTTTACATTTAAAAACAACCTGCCAAATGTCAAATCAATTTTAAAGTTATCGAATTAAAACATTCAAGTTTTCAAAACTTCAACACCCTGCATTTTGCGCCAAGGGACTAGCTCTGAAGCCTATGAATCGCTGCTTCGTAAACTAGAGAGAGAGACTGAGGAAAGAGCGCACGCGTTCAAGGCACATAACGCAGCAACGTAACGTAACGGTCAGATATTTTGCCCAGCGGTCGCTCCAACCTAACGTAAATAACTAAAGTTTTAAAAAATCGCTTCCAGAAAGCCCCAAAACCAACGTAATCACTCAGGTGTTCATCAAATGCTATAAAATACCTTCAGGAAGATCTCCAGGATGGTCTATGGAAGAATCTACTATGGTAACTTAGGTGGGGAGATTTGGAGAGAGACTAAATTCCTTAGATAAAAACTACTTACATAACTTTGGTGGGGAAGGACCAAATATTATTAAATTTGGTTGGAAGCTGGATAACGTTCAAGAAGCTTTTTAATTTGTCTAAATACCATAGAAAAACGTTGGGATGACCTTTAATCATGACATCTATGGCAGTAAACAATGACACTTTTATGGAGAAGGAAAACTAACTCTTCTTTGGAATCTAGATAGTTTTAACTCTGTTTAAAGTCATTGTGTTCACTTGGGGAGGGATTTGATGTCCTAAAACATCATTAGGATGATGAACATGAAGCTCTTGGACATAAACTACTGAGGTATTTTTGGAGGTGTTTAGAACGATCTTTTTTTGTTCAAAATAAATGTAGAGATAGATGAAATACCACGAAATATTGTTGGGGTGTTGATTATTTTCAAAGCCAATAGAAATTCTTAACCAAAAGCCCAAGATTGGGTTGACATATATTTTCATCTATATTATTGTAGGTTTGGACCCTGCTCTACCATGCTTCTCTTATACCGATGTTGATGGTAGATTGGACACAACTGATGCTAAATATGTTGAAGTAATTCATACTTGTGCTGGTTTGTTAGGTTTTGACGTTGATATTGGACACTCTGATTACTATCCAAATGGAGGAAGTAATCAACCTGGATGTACATCAGATGATTACGGTAGGTAGTGTAGATAAGTTTTGAATTTTTGCTTTTTTTCAATGATCGAATGTTAATACTTTTTCAAAATTCTATTGAACAGGTAGTTGTTCCCATGGAAGATCTTACATGTACTACGCGGAATCAGTAGTCAGTTCTGGATTTGTTTCGAAACAATGTGATAGTTACACAGACTTCCAGAATGGTAACTGTAGTGGGATTACATCTGATATGGGGGACTATTTTATAAATAAGACGTAAGTTTTTTGAAGCTAGTAAAATTTTGGACTAATTTGTTTTTATTTTTACAGAGCTTCTGGTCATTTTTATTTATATACAAACAGTGAATCTCCGTATGCCCAAAACTAATAAGAAATTATAAACATTTTATACAGGGTTGTATTTTTGTGAAATTTACTTAAATCTGTATAAATAAAATTTGAATGTTTGACTCCTAATTTACTTGCTATTATATACAGCGTGTCCCAGGAGGAGGTACCAAAAAGTGTAGAGTTTGAATGTAATGATAGTACATAATATACAGGGTGTCCCACGACGATTAAAACAAGTAATATATCAGAATTGGGCTGTAGTAAATAATTATAATTTTGGGGGTGTAAATTAGAGCAAATGTTGCATATTTTCTTGTTATTGTGTTACCCAATGAGGTATTTGTTTTTGGTCACGTGACGTCGCATTCAAAGTTATTATTGGGACTACCTGTATATTTGTGCCTTTCTGTGTTCCTTTAAGTCAAGTCAAGTTTGCCATAATAATGACAAAAGTGCCAATAAGACAATATTGGTTTGTCTTAATTATTACGTACCAATGTAAGATTGCCGAAAATTACAGGGGATTCAATTATGAATTTTTCAACTTACAATCCTTTAAGTACCTATAGCTTTTGAATCAATCACTTTAGACCCAAAGTGTGCTAGTTAGTTGGAATTGTTTAATCGGAAGGAACACAGAAAGGCACAAATATACAGGTCGTCCCATTAATAATTTTGAATGCGACGTCACGTGACCAAAAACAAATACCTCATTGGGTAACACAATAACAAGAAAAGTTGCAACATTTGCTCTAATTTACACCCCCAAAAATTATAATTATCTACTACTGCCCAACTCTGATATATTACTTGTCTTAATCGTCGTGGGACACCCTGTATAATTTGAACCAATCATTGACGAACAATAAATTTAGACTTTAGTAATTAACGGATTATATTTCCTTCTTTTCAAACACCCCAAGAAGAAGTACGGTCAGAAAATGTTATTTCTCCCCTTTAAATAAATTTTTGAATAATAATTGATAAAATGTAATCGATACTTCAAAGATTAATAGAGATTAGATTGGAATTTGTTTTTTTTCTCAATAAATATATAAATAAAATTTCAGTAAATTCAGTAATATTTCTCAACAAAATGAAGTCAACACTTGCAGTCCTACTCTCTCTTTTAGTCCTGGTAACAGCAGATGTTCGTAAGTACTGAATGTTTTCAAAACTATTTCTCACAATTATATATAACATCCTGTACATATACCCTTTAACATTTTTTTTAAGCCTGTGTCTACAGGGAAGCTACAAAAATATTTACAGAAGGACCAGAGGAAATATATAACATTACAGCTGATACTATTAACTTTTATTTCAAAAGTACATCGAACCCAGACGGAGTAGGTCCAATCGACCTATCCGATAAAGATCAAGTTAATTCTGTAGGGTTTTCAGCATCTAAGGTAGGAACCTCCAATATTTAGCTATATTGTAATTTCATAAAACTTATTTTTTTTAGGACACAGCATTTGTAGTACATGGATGGCACAACGACCACACTTCAGATGTGTGTACTTTGGTACCAAAAGCTTTCACCGACACTAGAGATATAAATATTTTCGTCGTCGACTGGAATTCAGCCGCTAAAGGCTTGTACATAAACGCTTACAAAGCTGTACCAGAAATTGGAAGAATTTTAGCTACCAATATTCAACATTTGATTGATAATAACGGTTTGGACTTAAGTAGAACGGCGATCATTGGACATTCTTTGGGAGCTCATGTTTCAGGTATTGCTGGACAAGCTCTTGGTTCTCAAGTTGGTCACATTATTGGTAAGTGAATCTACAGGTTCACATCAGATCCTCCACTTACTACTAACCTTGAAAATACTTTCGATATGTGGTAACTTGAACAACGTCTAAATGCCATAAACATTATAGGAAAGGCTTCTAGGAAGTTCTTGCTCTGTCCAAAACCATAAAACAATGTCAAGATTATATCCAGTGAGCCTTTGACAGAAACTATTAGGTCACTTGGGTGGCAAAGCTTTTGGGGTGGCCTTCAAGAAGCTCTATGGGGAATGGGGAAAATATTGATGGGATGTTCTTCAGGAATATCTTGGTTCCATTCAAAGTCAAAAGGAAACTCTTAAGCCAATATAGCTACAAGGGGATAGTTCAAGTGCCACAAAAGATTAATTTTCTCACTAAAATTTCAATTTTGGGATGCTGTATCAATGTTTATATCGATATTATTGTAGGTTTGGACCCTGCTCTACCTTGTTTTTCTTATAACGACATTAACGGTAGATTGGACACAACAGATGCTAAATACGTTGAAGTAATTCATACTTGTGCTGGTTTGTTAGGCTTTGACGTCGATCTTGGACATTCTGATTACTATCCAAATGGTGGAAGTAATCAACCAGGGTGTTCTGCAATGGATGTCACTGGTGAGTAGACTGGCAAAATAAATGTACAGGGTTATTCATTATAAATTACCCACCCCCTATCATCGTTATTATTACTTTCAGAAAAATAAGTCTCGTATAAAAGTTGTTATTTCATCAAAAGTTCAGTAGCGTGCGAATTTAGAGGGATACAAAAAATAATAAGTAGTTATTTTTTAAATGGGACACCCTGTGTGAAAATATACAGGGTGTTCCATTTAAAAAAAGAACTATTATTTTTGTATCCCCTTAAATTTGGACGCTACTGAATTTTTGATAGAATATTAAGAAAATTCAGCAATAACTTATACATGAGACTTTTTTCTAAAAGTAATAATAAGGATGATAGGGGGTGGGTAATTTATGATGAATAACCCTGTACATGTTTTATTACGTTTTTTATATTTAACAGGAAGCTGTTCCCATGGGAGATCTTATTTATACTACGCGGAATCAATAGTTAGTTCTGGGTTTGTTTCGAAACAATGTAATAGTTACAAAGACTTCCAGAATGGTAACTGTAATGGGATTACATCTGATATGGGTGACTATTTCATGGATAAGGAGTAAGTTGATTGTAAAAATTGAAAAATGTTTTAAATAATTTTGTTTTTACTTTTACAGAGCTTCTGGTACTTTTTATTTGAATACAAACAGCCAATCTCCGTATGCCCAACATTGATTTCAAATTGTAAAAATTCCAAATTTTATTAAACATTTATAAATGTATCAATAAAACTAGACGACTTTTTTTGCACACCCAAATTCTAATTTAGTTTTTTAAACATTTTAATAATTTTCAGGTCAAGTTGTTGTATCACCCTGTATACTAGATTAAATAATAACGTTAAGTGATAAATATTATTGGGTGATTCTTAAAAAAGTTTCACTAGTACGGTCCTGCACGCCCAACTTTCTATTTATGTTCTCTAAGTTCTAAATAATATTTTTAATATTAAATAAATTCTATGATTTCAATTGTTACAATCTGTATATAATAATACTACATATGTTCTTTTAAATCAATAAAAATATATTTAAAAACCCCTTCTTATTTTTCAAATATTTTTATTTATTTCATATAAAAAATCCTCGCTGCTAACATTTCTTGTACGTTCTGTATACCCAATAAAGGTAAACAATTTTTTACTTGTAAATATTTCCGATCGGAACAATAATCACCTGATCATCAGTCATCATCACTGCTATAGTCCGCAAATATCGTAGTTAGCGGTGGTGTCATTACTGTCGAAAACTTATTAGGTATTTGTAACAAAAGATTTAGAAGAACGTGGTATTTAGTCGGTATAGCTCGTGTTTGTTTAGATTCGATTAATTTTCGCGTGAAAAAGTCTGTTTCGAAAATGAAAACTATGAAAATGTGTGTTTTAAGTGATGGAAAATTGAATGGGACATATTTTAGGCTGGTGTTTATATGGTAAGAGTATTAATTTTGTATAATAGTTGTTGAGGTTTTCGATGAAGTTAGTTAACCCTAATTTATAATGGACTCGTCCAATTTGATATCGCAAAAAGCATTTTCTTTTAAAAAGCTTTATAAATTGAGGTTTTTAAACATGTAAATATTTAATTTTTGGTACGATATCTACTTGATGATTTTATGACTGTTATACGGGTAGTTCTCATATGGGGTGGTATTTACTATCAATGGTTTTTATAAAATTGAAAGTAATTATGGAAAATTTTAAAAGATATTTGGAAATGGTTAAAATATATAATCATTCTTTTTTAACTGAAATACAGGTAATTTTTGTACAGGGTGGAGTTAATGATGAATGTTTTTTTTTATAAAATGAATGTAATTTTGAAAAATAAGCAGTTTTTCAAAAAAATTACTTTTAATTT
>CAJUYG010000047.1:416330-447012 GCA_910591675.1 Galerucella calmariensis | reverse complement strand
TTTAAAGGGAAAACTCAATTTTTTGATCTTATATTTGTAGATTGCTGTTTTTATGAAAACTTTCACTTTAAATTGAAATTCACCTTCTATATTTTTTATAAAAATAAATATATTATTTCGATGGAATCGCTCCGTATAGTGAAAAAGAAAATATTTCAATTGTTCTTCGATGTAAAACGAAACACGAAATAAAAAAACCATTTATATTTTTCCAACAAGCCGATCAATTACCCTATAACATTAAAGCGCTTAGAATGTAATAAATTATTCAGAAAATAGAATGAAATGTTACATTAACATGAAATAAAAAATGATGATAGGATCATGTTACTTGGTTTTCCAATTCGAATCGGGTGATTTATTGGTTTTTTAAGCAATACGTTTGATACTAAATGGCATATTGTTTAACCGAAGTTCATATACGAGGAGCAGAAAAAAATACTTTTCACGAAAAGTTTTCCAACCCTCACTCTGACGACTTTTAATTTTGATAATAGAGAGGTTTAATTTTTTTTCAGGTAAATCAGTCTTTTAAAAAGGTCTCGTTCAAATTTATGCTTAATATTTTCATCTTTGTACACTTTTTTAACTTGATAATGCTCACTTTGATTGTCTACTGACTGCATACTTCAATCAATCAGTAGCATGAATTTTACTATAAAATAAATTGTATCAGCCTCGTCATTAATACACTTGAGAGAAGGGCATTACTTTTGTTTGTGATGAAGACCATTTTAATGTAGGTACCTACGTCTAGGCTGGTAGTTTTTATTCTTGAATAGTTTGATGTTATTTACCTATATGTCTAGGAATCAACCATAAAAACATCATTTTCTTACGACCACACATCGAAATATGGTTGGTATATATTATATAAATAAAACATATATAGTTTACATCGTACTTACGATAATGCTTTAACTCCTCTTATTTCCTCTGCATTAAAGCAGCTGTTTGACATCATAAATTCAAGCAGCATAAATGAGTCAACTTTGGGCAAGTTATCAGTTTGTGCTTTTACAAAAAAAGTTTTAAAATATCCTCGGAAATATCGTTTCCTCTTTACGTTGACTTTTAGAAATCAAAAAAAGCACACACAAACACGTAATGGTTTCAAACAAACATATGAATGATATTTTTACGTCGATGAAGCAATTAATAGCTGATTAAAATACAATATAAACACACAACTACACATAACCTAATGCAATACCGGCCATATTGACATAAGTAAACACAAGAGATATGACATCACATGTATCATCGGTAGCGTTCGAAAATCCTCGGGTTGTGGTCGGAAAGTGCATTGAAATTTGAATTTTATTTTAAAATTTGGGAGTAATTTCCAATGGAAACTGGTTTATCTCCTATTATTAGTAATTTTTGATATCATATTTACTATTATAAATTAATATCCAAGCAAAATATGAAATGTGCGTGTACTCTATTGTCGAAGTCGTTAGGTGTCACTTGGTCCTAAAATTTTTAGTCCAGCCGCTTGCCTGGCTGAAGAATCGGCAATGCGATTTCCTTAACTCCTGTCGTGCCCTTTAACCCACCTCAGGATAATATTGTTATCTGCCGAGGCGTCAGCTAAATCTTGCTGGCACTCTAGTACTAGCCCCGATACAACACGTTGTCTGTTCAAGGCTAATAGGGCTTGTCTACTATCAGTGCAGATTAATGTTTTTGGCAGAAATTCCTTTTCTGGTTAGTTCTTTTGCGGCAATTGAGATATAGTAATGAGTAAATAGGCCATAGCCATTGGCGGAGTCGCTAACATTGGCAACGTGACATTTGACAATGTGACGTTTGCCGTGGCAACGTGACGTTTGACATGACAATGTGACGTTAACGTTCTATAGACGTTAAGGCCTTTCGAACAAGATGTCGTTCGCTATTGCGCAATCCCGTCCGGTTGCCGCACGGTCGGTGTGAGCTCCCCTTTAGGGTCAATTTCGCTAATTGGGACCTTAGCTTTTTCGGCAATTTCTTTATGGAGATTCCCATGTCAACGCCACCGCCAATAGGCAGAACACCCATAGCCTATTTACTGTAATGACTAATTATTCTTTGTATTCAAATTTTTGCAGTTTTTAGGATCTTCCAAGTAACTAAACGTTATTATTGTTTAAAAACCACAAAAACTAGTTCTATAAATATATTTGTACAAAATTAAAAGTAATTAGCAGTTTCTCGATGTTATTTGATGTAGTAATTTTGATGTTATAAAAAAAAGGATCGTTTTCTCAAGACAAAGAGTCATCAATCCACTTGGCTCTCTCTTGCTAACCTTATCGTGAAACAGGGGAAATAAAAATTAAAAACGCCCGTTTATTTTTCATTTTCCAGTAGGGTTGCGAAACACCTATAAATAATTGAAATCGTGCGATTAGATCGAAAGATGAGACATTTTTTAGGGAGAAGGGATGGATGGCGTAATTAAAAAATTTTCTTCGTGCTTATCTCCTCTTCTAAGTAGTCGATCTACGTCTAAAGGTATTTTTACTTTAACCGCAAATTACATTTAAACTTATTACAAGATTTTTATAGAATTCTTGAACTGTATCTGTAAGAATTTGAAGGGCGCATTGGCCCATTGTGCATCCTTCTGAGGTTCAGACTTCCTTCTAGCTCGTCATCCAGCCTATTTGTTTGACGTAGGCGATAACGTCGCCGGAAGTAAGCTCCCTCATGCTGGCTTGTGTTAGCCTGTACTCACCGAATACAGAAAACCTAAATTGAGAGAGTGTCGCACATTCACAAAGAATGTGTTCGACAGTCTCATCTTCCTGTTCACATCCTCTACAAAGTGAAGTGTCAGACAGACCCAGTCTGTAGAGGTGTTTTAATTGGTGGCAGTGACCGGTCAGAATACCCGTGGCTAACCGAAGGTTCTGTCTGTTCATAGTCACGTATTTTTTGGCTACTTTCCTATCCGGATACTGCAGCAGTTCCTTGGCAAGCCTGCAACCTTCTGCATCGTCCCATTTCCCCTTAAACTTTTCAAGGGAGTGTTCCTTTATTAGGACAATCAAAGCTGACGTCGACATACCAATGAAAGTGCTAGGTCCCAAGAATTTTTGCGAGGCTGCTTTTCTGGCTAGTGAGTTACCTTTCGATTTACTGTGGCCCTTGATCCAGCCTAGAGTGACTTCGTTGTTGCTACAGGCTTCGTTCAGGGACAGGTGACACTCCAGTACTAGGCCTGATGTGATACGTGGTCTGTTCAGGGCTAGTAGTGCTTGTCTACTATCCGCAAGGATGTGAATTTTATTACCTTGAACTTATTGAAACTCTTTAACTGTGAAGCAATGTTATGAAAAAAGTTGATAAGCGTTTTAAATGGATGTTTTGGCATTTTAAATGGTTTCCTTGGTATATTTTGAAAGTATTTGGTGCTAAAAGTATAAAATATATGTACACAATAATTATTTGTTCATTTGTAGATCCAAACCCTGTACTTGATTTTTTTTGTTTGGAAATAACATTTTCTTTTAAATAAAAACAAATAATTTTTGAAACTAATCGCGTACACAAGAAAATTCTCGATAAATTCGTGAAGTTTGTCACGTTGACGTTCTTTTATAAGGATGCAAATTTGCTTCTAAAGCCCTTTTAAAAATTTTTACAACACAAAGTAATGCCAAATGGCTGGTAGCATTATTAAAATAGAATATAAATTACATCTCATTTATAACGACTGAATAATAAGCTTTGGTTTGAGGGTAATAGATTAGCTATAGTTTCAGTTTGTTCGGTGGTAGAGGTTCCTTTTTATATTGAGGGTCGTCATGGAGACTTTTCCTCGTACATGGGTGCCGCTTTTTTTCAATAAAAAATTGAGGAAAATATTTTAACCCTAACTTTATGTAATCTACTTATATGTATATCTATTTAACCCAATTAGCAAAATGGAATTCTAAGAGGACTGAATTGTTGTATAATAAACGAATAGCGTTGTTTTAACGTTTATAACGCATTATACGATCATTTCTTTTAAAATGATATATACCTATTGTATAAGAGTTCTATAATATATTATATAACTAACAGATACAACATTATAAAATAGTTACTTAAGCTTGTCTTATTGAAGCTGTATAATGTTGTATAATAAATATTGTATAGCATTCAATTGCGTTGCATTATAAAACACTTTTTAGTTGTATAGTGCCTGAATATTCTTCGTTATAAAACAGTTATCTTATACCGTTCCATTCTACAATAAAATATTGTTTAAGGCATTTCTTTGGGATGAAATTGTTGTTTTATAGATGTGACTACATGACACACTATTAAATCATTTTATAGTAGCTGTATAAATGATTATAAAACAGTCGAGTAAGAGTTGTATAAATGTGTATTAAACAGTCATATAAGAGTTGTATAAACTTTTAATAGAACTGTTATACAACCAAACAGTTGTACAAAAATGGGTTCTTTTTAGTTGTATAAGGATCATTTAATTGTTTTGTAGACTGTTATAAGAATTTTAGTATCCTATAAGACATATTTTGTAGCTGTTTATACAAACCTTATAGACAAATTCCTTCAAGTGAAATATTCAACTTTTTGGGTTACGAACAATTTTTAATATTCTCTGAAGGACAAAAAACACATTAAAATATTATTTAATAGAAAGCAGAAAAAATTTACCACCCTAAATCTTTTCAGCATAAAATTTACTACAAATCTAAACTTTTTCGACTTCTTATTATCATATTTTTCTCGAGATACAGCGCGTTAAAGTTAACATGTTTTTAAACGATTTTCACTACTAATAAAATGTAAAAAAAAATTCATTTGTAGACCAAATACAATATTTTCGTTACCCTTCTAAATCGAATTAGAAACTTAAGGTTTTTTTTTTGCCAAACGCGCCCCTATCTTCTGTCTCCTTCCAGCTTATTTTCTTTTTCTTTCGTCTCGTTTAGAATTGTGATGGGGAAAACGTATCAACTCGATTTTATAATGATAGGTTATTTTTTATTATTAAGAATTTAATACAAAAAATAAGACGGCGTTGGTGGTGGTGACGACGTGCAGTATTAATTTTGGATTCTGATGTTGGTCGTATAAATCTCTGTCAAAGATAATAAAAACATCATGGTTTGATTTAAATTTGCACATTAGGGTAAATTGATGGAGTGATTTCGGTGTTTTTGGGGGGGTATACAGAGTATGATTTCTTTATATAAATTAGGGAGGTTTTATCCATAAATTCACTCCACTAAATCAATTCCTTTTTAAAGACATGTTTCTGTTAAAAATTCATATTTTTATATAAAAAAAACTTATTCTGAGGGAGTAGAATCAATTTCGGTGATACCCTTTGGATGTCAAACGGAAAAATTGAAATGAAAAATGTTTATGACAAAAATCTAGAACATATTTCAAAGTAGATATACATCCCAGTATTTAACGGCACATTAAATATAGTTTTGAGTATCTATAGAAACGCAGTAGGCCACTTTGCATTAAGCAAATGAGGCGAGAGAGAAAAACATAAAACTACCGAAATATCGCTTTCAAGTACATAGTCGTAACATCGTTGAGAGCAATAGGGTTTAAAAATGAGTGGGAGATACATTTTTTGTGAATTATAATACTAGAAATTTGAAAATTTTGACAAAAATTCCTTTTTTTTGGAAAAATATTTTCTATTATCCTGATTAAGTCGAAATATCATTTCGAAAATGAGTGGGTGAAACATTTTTATGAAATACAATACTAGAAAGTTGGAAATTTTGACAAAAATACCATTTTTTGGGAAAAAATTTTTTTATCATCTTTATTAAGTTGAAATATAATTTGGAAAATAACTGGGAGATACATTTTTTATGAAATATAGTACTGGAAAGTTGAAAATTTTGACAAAAATTCCGTTATTTTTGAAAAAATCTTTTCTATTATCCCAATTAAGTCCAAATATCATTTCGAAAATGAGTGGGTGATATAATTTTTTGGAATGTAATACTAGAAAGTTGAAGATTTTGACAAAAATTTCTTTTTTTTTGGAAAAATCTTTTCTATTATCCTAATTAAGTCGAAATATCATTTCGAAAATGAGTGGGAGATACATTTTTATGCATTTTAATACTGGAAAGTTGAAAATTTTGACAAAATTCCTTTTTTTTGGAAAAAAAACTGTTCTATTATCCTAATTAAGTAAAAATATCATTTCGAAAATGAGTGGGGAAAAATTTTTATGAAATACAATAATAGAGAGTTGAACATTTTTACAAAAAATCCTTTTTTTTGGAAAAAAACTCTTCTATTATCCTTTTTAAGTCGAAATATCATTTCGAAAATGAGTGAGAGATACATTTTTTTGATTTATAATACTAGAAAGTTGGAAATTTTGAAAAAAATTACATTTTTTTCTAAAAACTATCTTCTTTATTAACTTTTAACTTTAATAATCCTATTTATCTACGACCTTGTGTAGAAAACAGTGTCTTGGAATATTATTAGAGGATTCTAAATTTATATGTATTATATATGTGTGTGTATATGCGTATTCTTGAAATTGAAAGATTACATTGTATTGTTATGGACGATCCCGAAGAAATTTTTACAAATATGCAAATCCAGATATATACGACATTTTTGTATTATGTAGGGCGGATTGCGAATAAATACATTGATAAATCTTCCGTCTTTTGTAGATCTAATATGAGATGTTCCTTCAAAACGATCTTATATATTATGTGTGTCGGGGATGCGAAAGAACTTTAAATATTTTTTATGTAGGGAGTTTTTTTTTCGGTATAAATTTGTGAAATATATTATCGATATATGTACATGGTGGACTGATAAAAAAATAAAAAACTAATAATGAAGTTTCACGTAAAACTTGACACTAGTAGCTGTGGAGTTGACAATTATTTGAAATTCACGCTCAACCAAAAAAATTAAAAAATTAAAAAAATAAAAAATTAAAAAATTATTTTTAATTTTTGGCTTAAATTTGGATAGTAGTGGAAAAAATTGTATATACACCATGGTGGGAAGACATTTATAAACCTAGCACCTTCAATAATTTTGGTGCTCGGTCAATAATTATAGTCTTCACCACTTTGGTGTATAATATAATATAATTTCAGTTCAAAATTTTTGAGTTTCGTGGTTTTTACAAAACTTTTTTATTTAAAAATGAGTTTTTTAGAAAATCTCATTAAAATATTGTTTTTTTTTTGTTACAGGTTGCTGAAAAACTATATACTCTTCCTAAAAGGTAAGTACTTTTCAAAAATAACTTTAATCTACATAAATCAAATTTATTGACTAAAGGTTTCGAATACTGGTTCATCTAGATTTTGTTTCTGTTATACAGTGTGTACTTAAAGTAACGTAACTTGCTAATATTTCGTTTTACGTTAGGTCTACAAAGAAAAATGTTGAATAAAAGTTTTTTCAAATAGTCTAGTCCATCTGCATACGTGGATTAGATGAATACAGGGTGCACCGTTGCTCCAAAATAACTCATTAACATATTTTTTTAAATAGTACACCATATTTATATTTTCAGTTTTTCATAATCTATTAAATTACAAATATAACCGCCAAGACCGAAATTCTACGATTCCCGTCGAAACTTGATAATCTTTGGCGAGAAACCTAAAATTTTAGCTGGAAACTTGGAATTCTTAACGGAAAACCTGAAATTTTTTGCGGGAAAACATGTAATTAACTAATATTAATGGCAGAAAAACCTACTACTTTTTTGACGGTGCACCCTGTATTCCTCTAGTCGACTTATGCAGATGGAAATTATTTGAAAAAACTTTTATTCAACATTTTTATTTGTAAACCTAACGGAAAACGAAATATTAGCAAGTTACGTTACTTTATGTAGGTACACACTGTAGTAGAGTAAGTAAACAAAGTTTTAACCAAAAAATTCGACATTCTTTGTTAAAAAACCTTATTTATACTGTTCCCAATCTTAATTTATAATATTTTCATGAACCTCATTCGTTTATTGATTTTTTTCTTACTGTAGGTAAAAATATTGATAACCAAAAATAATGAATGTACCCTACGGGATTTAAATTAACGTAAAAAGGGGTGGGAAGAATTTCGAAAGGGAGAGAGTGAAAGAGGAAAACATCGAAGATACGTCTAAGGCCCACCACATGAATATTCATCGGTTAAATGTCATTTTGGGGTAGCAGTCAGTATTTAAAATATCCATAATCTCTAATCATACTCTCTCTCAGATTTCACAATTTATCTCTCCTTTTGCTTCCTAAGATATCACTTTTACAATCTGCATTTGCATTAAGGGATTGCAGATTTTATTAGTCACTTTAGAATAAATTCCTTTACAGAATCCATACAGGGTGAAATATTTTAAATTTCTAAAATTGTGATACACTTTAATTCCAATGCTTCTTTGATATTCTAATGCCCTTTTTTGGGTTTTCTTTCAAAATGTGTATCACACGGTAGGAACTTTAGTTACTTTTAAGCAAAAATTATGTAATACATCTGACGTTATAGATAAACAATTTGCATATTCCTCGGTGGTCGAGTAGTAAGCAAACCAGACTCTCACGCGGTAGACCCGGGTTCGCTTCCCCGTGAAGAAGTTTTTTTTTATTGTTAATTTTATTTTTAAATAATTATTCTGCTTGATATTAATAACGACTACAGGTGGACGTTTGAAATATTTAGCAGAATATTCATTATTATAGATAATGGTACGGTACCCTTCATGAGGGAGTCCGACTGGCAACATCTACTTATAACAGCATCGTATATTTAAAAAGGGAATCCGTAGCATTATGCAAATTGGACATTCAAGAACTGTACGTTTACCACACAAAATTTAGTGGAAACAAAATTGAATTGTTAAATTTTTAATTCGTTATGCAATTTGCAAAAATGTAATTTTATTATTTTTTCACCTTCAAGAAAATTGAAAAGTTCCGGATCGCGTATGAGGTTGCAAATTTGTAAATACATCAGAATAGATGTTTTCAAAGTTTGCAACCAAGTTTCAAAACTTTTGTAATTATTCCGAGACCGCCTTGTTCGAAAAAATGACCACGAATTAAAAAAAATTATAAATAAACATGTTCCGGTCAACGTAAAAAGTTGCAAATTTGTACAGTCGTTCGGTATATTTTTCCGATAGATCTGTCAAATTTGCAGAACTTTTGGAACGTTTTCCTTCAGTTTAATAAAAAAAAACATTAATAGATTGGTTGCAAATTTAATACGTGATATGAAATATTATATCGAAAACTTCCCCAATTTTGCAGAACTTTTGGAATTTTTTTCACTACCATACAGCAAAAATTAATTTAATTGCAATTTTAACAATGTTCCGGACTCCGGAACAGGTTGCAAAATTTCATAGTTTGTTTTTATACCATTCCCAACCTTACGTCAAAATTTGAAAACTTTTTGAATTATAATCAATTGATTGTCTTGACTGACTGAACTATATCGATTTTTTTTTACTAATCTGATCGTCTATCCCAGGCGCGTGTCACTACATATAGAGCTAATACTTTCCAAAGTTGTTCTATTAGGTTTAAGGTATCTCTCATATCTTCAACTGCCACGCTCGAGTATTCCCGAAAAATCCCCCATTCGCCCCCCTAACTATGAGTTGCATATCTTAGATCCGGACAGTACGGTGAGAATCAGAGACACCTTCCACCACATCCTAACAAGAAAAAATTGGAATATTCATTTCGGCGAGGTCGCCTTGGGGTCTGCTAACCACGCCGCGATCATAAATTAAAAACTGTTGTAATATTTTCACGCAAAAACCGACTAAAATTATCAGGAGGCCATTAAAATACATCAAAAATTAATTTCTTGAAGCGCTTTAGATTAAAAATTAAAAAGTTTCCGTTCTAAAAATTAATGGGTAAGAAAACAAAAGATAATTTCACAAATTCAATAAAACGCTTACTGATAAGTGGCAAAAATTCACGCGGGTTAGTTATTCTTTAAATTGTGGACCGTCGACCAGGCCATCATCAGCCAGGAGTTTTAATTAGGACTTCGTTGGGAATTCTCGTATCTAGGACATTTTTCGTTGATCTACTACTACACCTGATTGAATTTTTTATTTTTTTTAATTAACTTTCCATTTAGAATACAGGGCGTTTAAATAAAATATACTCTTAGAAACTGATTGAAACTATTGAAGAAAGAAAAAATGAGTTTGTTTTATCAAATATATTGTTGAAAGTTGAAGTTGAAAAATATATTAGTATATGGAGCCGAATTGATCTTAATTTTGAAAAATGGATTTTCGAAAATTTTATGACTATTTGAAGGCGAAAAAATAATTTTATTCAAAAACTAACTATGCCAGTCAATTTCTCGACCCAAAAAACCCCTTTTTCTAATTTTGACATATAAAGTGACACTTTTTAAAACTGATTGACATTATGAAACGTCTTACTTTTTGTAACTAGTTGCATAAAGTAAAATTTTATGCAATTGGTGACGAAAAATGTATTTCAAAATTAGTGACAAAAAGAATTATTCTATTTATTAAATTGTTATAATACAAGTTAAAAATATAAATTATAAATTATTTAATTATTATAAATATTGATAACACAATTATTGCAATTATTCAAATTAATTTCCGACGACATATTTTTTTCATTGCTCTAACTTGCTGTTATTTGGGAAGCGGCGCACATTGCATTAGATGTTTCACCAAATATTTCTTGCGCTATAAGTTTTTTATCCCTTCGCAATAGAGGTAGATTTACAACCTCCATGCCTCTTTAATTTTAAAATATCAGCGCCACTGTCTGCTAGGAAAGTGGCAGAGCTTCTTCTGAAGCAGTGGCCAGTATATAGAACAGGATTTGAAAGACCAAGAAATTGTGCAATAACTTTTGGCAGACTGCTAAATGTGTTAATTCCCACATGATTTCTGGTACATTTTCCATTCGCATATTTTACAAAAAATCTGTTGTGTTTAAGAACCTGGGGACGCAACTTAATATATTTTCTTAATATTTCAACAAGATTTGTATTTTCAATGTCTCCAGTGGTAATTGCAAACTGCCGTATAACTTTTGTTTTTGAAGGTGGGATATCAACACGAAAATGGCTTCCTTCGTCTATAACATTTTCAACTGGAAGAAATGTTAATTCTACTTTTCTGCATGATCCTGCCATTCCAATTATCATTGCAACCTTAGCCATTAAGTATTCTTTGTCATCAGCTTCCACTAAAAATTTGGCAAAATCTTCTTTAATAAAAACTTTTGACTTTTTAGCACTGTACCCGTCCGCTTGCCTTTTAATATATGCTACCAAATTTGTATATTTTTTAATATCAATATTCCTTTTCAGATTTAGCTCAGACCTTAACATTGAGTAAAGTGTCCATAGTGTGGACCCTCAAAATATGCAAGTAAAACTTTCTCATTAACATGTTTAATTTTCTTCTCATCACACCACGTAACAAATTTTTCATAATATGCCAAATCATAAACTGCCTTTGACTTTTTGGGAATTACTGATAATAGAGCATTACCCGCTTGCCTCTTCAATATCGCTTGGTAGCTCTTCAGAACTTGAATCACTCATTTAAAAAAAATAAAATTAAAAATATATCAATCTCGCTAAAAACCTTCCGTCTAGACTTTTTTACAAAATGTCAAACTGACAACTAACATGAAGTAACAGCAACAAACTAAATTTATGTTTTCCAAATTTTTACCAATTACCTATATTAAATTTTATTTTTTTATTACTTCCTTCAAAATTAGAAAAAATCCTGTATGCAATACGTTACGAAATGAAATTTTGTGTAGCTTGTGAGTTTTTGCGATACTCACTTCGTTTGTTCCGCAAAAATCTCACGCGTTACACAAAATAAGGCATTTCTTAACTGATGGCATGAATAGCTATTAGATAATTTTTGAGCATTTTTCAGGTAAAAAAAAAATTTTTTTGTCGAAAATTTTGAAGCAAGGGGAAGGTATGGAAATATTTCGCGCTTTCTGCTAACTAAGAATATTCAAATCTTTCAAAAAATGTTGTAGTTTTCGCGGTTTATAAATATTTACCCACCCGTTTTCCTACTTCTCTAATTTTGATCATTGTTAATTGAAGTAAAGCAAAATGACAAGAAGATCTACAGACAAATCCATGAAATATGCATAGAAGGGAAGGAAGATGTTGCCAACATGCTGCTTTCGTCATTTTCCAACAAACAACAATCAAGCAACGTATCTGTCTCAATTAGCGCTAACAGACCGCAACTCTTGCAAGTTGTATGTCTTTGGTTTGTGCAGGGACGCGATATAAGATCCACGGATGGCCGCAAGGTGATAAATACTCCACCTCCCAGGCACTTTCATCTTATTTACAACATATTTGAATCGTTAATCCCACAGTAACCAACAAATAATTTTCAGTCGTATAGCACAGAAAAATTAAATTCAGGGCCACAGTGGAGAAAAATGAATTTGTATTTAGTTTGTTGAACACAGAGAGCGAGATATGTCAGCAAGCATTTTGTATAAAAGGCATACGGTAAAGTTAAATGTGGTGAAAATATTAAACAGAGCAGTGACAATGTCTATTGCACTGTTCCCAGTTCTCTCTCTCCCAACAAGAATATTAGGGTGGATTATTTCTGAAATAAGGGAGGAATTTACAATTTATATCAGACGTTTAATATGTCGGTGATGATTTGTAACTCGATCTCTGCGCGGGACACTTTTATGATGACGTGTGTTTGTATATGCCTGTATGAATATTTTCCAACATAAAATGTAATGTCGTTTAAAATAAGGAAATTGCTATGACTTGTGTGAATTGGGGTTATATACGTTTTAAATTACATTATAACACGTGTCGAAATAAGTTTTTTATTCTCTACATTAGACTGGACAATTATTAAGTTTCGGTAGTGAATCTTAACGTACCAGTTATCTCCTTGTATCAATTTTCATAGTTGAAATTTCGTATATAAACCGATACGAGGGAATTTAGAGCTACACTACACACACATATATACACATAGTTTCGCTTAATAGTTCTCAACTATATTCAAAATTCGTTATTACCACACCATTGACTTAATAGGTTTTGGTTGAGCGTTGTTGAATAAGGGGGATTTGTTGAATTATATGGTGTATGAGAAGTTTAATTGAAAATTTGATAATTACGGCGGGATTTTTGCTTCAAGAACAATTAGGTATAAATATTTCATGATTGAAAACTGGAAAATTGTCATAAGATGATATATTAAGTGTGGAGAATCAAGCATGAAGGTTTGTTACCCTAAATGCATCAATAAAAATGCATGAAACTTGAATTCATGACCTTATAGCTGGATATTTTAGTGACTATTTCTTGACTAAAATCAACAAATCATTTTTAACTGTCGTAAAACAAAGTACTAGGGATGGAAATATGATTCTGAAATTTTCATGTCAATAGAATATGTCGTTCTCCTAATACAACCAATTAAACAAGCATACCGTAGCGGGGCGAAGACTATGACTGTGACGTCACCGCATATGAAAGTTAATGTGCACTAACATTACGCTTCTGACTGTAACGTGCCTCACGTAGAATTTATTTATTTTGGATTATTTACAAAATTTTTGTGTTAATGAAATAAAATGTGTGGACCTAATTTAAAAAAAAAGCAAACTCATTAAATCTTTCAGAAGTGGATTTGCTAATGATTATGAAGTTTTTTTGATAAAAAACACGAGTTTATTAAATTATAATTTCATACTATGTGACACATCGTTTTTGACTGTTTCCTTGCCAGAATGATTAAAAATGTCAATATTTTCATAAATACATATGCTCTCTCAAATGATATGCAGGGTGGTATTTTGATTTCACGTTATTTCAAAAAACATTCCAGCCTGACATGTTCCTTCTAATTTGAATGTATACGAGATTCAGAAATTCTAATTAGTTGATCTGGTGATACAAAAAATATAAAGCCTTTCCTATTCTACGAAATATATAATATATTTTGATAATACATCACATGGAAAATAATAATAGGATTAAAGTAGGTATACGTCAACTTCACGACGAGCTATAATAAATACAATAATAATCCTTCAACCAAACCGAATTTCTAGTATACATTTTGCTGGAATTTAAGACATAAGTAAAAACACGTGAAGCTTCTATATTATCCCTTTTATCCTTGCAAAGGACTACGTCCGCTCCTTCTATGTCGTATGCTACTGTCAAAAATACAGAATCGTATTTCGTTATTTCATTTTTAAATAATTTAAAAGTAATATTCATATAATTTTTTTCTTAGAAACTTTTAGGCTTCTTATAGGTTTCTTTTCCTAATTTACATATGTATATTGAAAAATTCTCAGCCTACTATAGAACCAAACAAAAGTTCAATGTCAAAATATTTTACTACTCAACAAATTCTCCTCTTAATTGGATACATTAATGACAGAAAATTAACAACTTTTTTTCAGTTGAGGAAAGAGATGATAGTCGGACGGAGCCAAATCTGGTGAATAAGGGGGGTGTTCTAGTAATTCACGTTCAGTCATCACGAATTTTTTGCATGGCAACATGAGATTTGTGTGCAGGGGCGTTGTCCTTCAAAAACCAAACACCTTTGGATAGCTTTCCGCGTTTATTCTCTTGAATTTTTTCCCGTGGAGTGGTCAGTAATGTCGAATAGAAATCTCCGGTTATTGTTCTACCCTTATCCAAAAAATCAATCATGATTACTCCATGAATCCCAAAAAAACTGAAGCAAGAACTTTTCCAGCAGATTTTTGGAGGGGACAAAGGACATTGATCGCCAAGGGTATTGAGCAAATCTTCGTAAATCTGCTTACCTCTTAACCCTTTTAAATACAGGTACTTGATGATGGCTCGATACTCCGATTTTTCGATTTTCACAATTTCGCTGGACAACTTTTTTCTTTCAATTTATTGCGTAACTCTGGTTTACTTCTTTTGACCTAAACTTAAACAAATAGGTAACGAATATAATTAAGAACACAAGAATTATTTATTAAACAAATTTATCAATATATGTTATACAATTAAGTACATAGTATTGTTTAACCATATTTTAGAATTATTTATGTTATATTGAATGTGTAGTTTTGAGCAGCACTTATATGAACACCATTGGAAGAAGATAGGGTTTGAACAGGAGCTTTAGTATTTGAAATATTTTCTCTTAGCACATTGTAATGGTGGTAACTTCTAGAAGTGCTTGGCTGATTTTGATCAAGTTCAGGTTCTACATTATTTCCCATAATTTGATCAGAAATTTTTCTTTTTTTTGTGTAAGATTGTTCTACATAACCTTCTGCGATATTGGTTGATTTCCAACCGCCATGCTGTTTTAGAGCTAAAATATCCCCACCAGCGTTTACTAATAGAGTTGCTTAAGTTCTTCTGAAACTGTGCCCTGTGTAATGTTTGGCATTTGGAAGATTGAGATATTCTGCAATTTTTTGTGGTATTTTGGATATACTATTTTTGCCAACCACTTGATTTATACTTTTGCCTGCTTTAAAGCATACCAACAACCGTTTATGCTCAGTTTTAGGACGTAGACAGATATACTTTTTAAAGATTTGAACAAAATTTGGGCCGTTACCTGTTGTAGTATTGATAACGAAAGTTCGTTGTTTATACGTTTTTGAAGTGTGGATATTTATGACTAAAAGATTGTCTTTCTCTTCAATATCATCCATAGTCATTTTAATAAGCTCATCACATCGACATGCTCCAGAAATTCCAATAACAAGGACTACCTATGAATATTTTATATCAAAAATTAAATTATTTGCATGGGATTTCATTTCTTACCTTCATTAATAAAAAAACATCATCGGGGGCTTCCATTAAGAATGTATTTATTTCTCCTCTTGTAAAAGTTTCAGCTTTATTTGGTTTGTATCCGGCATTTTGACGTTTTAGAAATGCAATCAACTTTGGAAATTTAATATCGACATTGTCCTTCATTTGTATCATTGTGCGTAGCATTGAATATTTAGACCAAAGTGTTGAAGCTATTAATGATTTTCCTTGTAGTGAAAAATATGCCAGTAAAACATTCTCTGAATATTTATATATCTTGTTGTCTTCAGCCCATTGCTTATATTGTGCATATTGTTTTTCATACCTGTTTTTAGATTTTTGTGGTAGTAAGGTTAATGACGCTATGTTAGCTTGTTCCTTAATATTAGGTGGTGTATTTGGAAATTCAAAATCACCTAAATCGCTCTCCATATTTCAAAAATTCAACTAAGTTTAATGAATGTGGCGACTTTGCACCTCAAAAAGTCAATCGCCGCGTTTACTGTCAGTGAGCCACAGCATACTATGCTTTTCTTATTCTGAACTCAAAAAACGTATATCTAAGATAGAGATTCAAGAACTACGTTGAAGCAACATTAATGTTTGATTTTTACCAAAAAACAGGATGTTCTAGAAATTATGGAAACAATATATGAATATAATGAATTCACAAGTTTCATCGTTTACAACTTACTGGAAATGAGGTGGAGGAAAAATACTTTCCTCACTGATTTGAGGTAGGAAAGTGTGTACTTTTCATAGGGGTAGGAGGAAAAACATTTTTTTCTTCATTTTCTAACCCCTAAATGAGACTCTTATTTTTAAAATGTATCTATTTAAGTTACCCATATCACATAAGTTTCTACAAATTCTTTCATATCTTCAAAGGATTTTCAAAATTTTGATTTTTTTTCCAATAACTATAATATTTTGATAAAATTTCACTATGTATATCGGATTGGCTTAATCCGAGCCTGATAAAATGACAAAGAGCGTGTTGGTCAATTCATTCTACTAAGCTTTGCCCTCACTTAATTAAAGGAAAGGGATTAAACAAAATAATACAGTTCGTTATGGAGGCTGCTAATTATTGTACGTTTTTGGGATGCGATGATAGACTTGCCAGTTTACTACTGCAGTAAGGAATATTTCCTTTCCATTTTATAATTATTACACTGGGTGCGTATTTAAATGTATTTGAGAAGATCTTGATGATAAATAGTTGGTCCTTAGTTTAGGTCTATTTTTTTCTTACTATTCTTTTTTATTGACAAAAGTTTTATACAAATCTGTCGTCTTGAAATTCAATGAAGAATCACTCCAGTGGCATTACCACTTTTTACATAATGAGCAAAGCCGGACTAAGGCAGCAGTGGTTCCTGAGTTTGCTTATTCTAACTTCTTCATTAGGTCTTGGACTATCTTGCAATCTTAACCCAAAAATCCTAAGCTAGATGTGGAATCATTAAAAAAAACACCTCCTCACTTAGAAATCAGACAACCTGGGACATGCCACAAGACGGTATGATGAAAAAGTATAACTTTTCAAAGAAAAGGAATGGGATCCAAATACCATTACCAGACTTGGAAAGAATACCATTCGATGGTACACAGACGGCTCAAAAGCAATATAGAAGGAACTGGGATAGGAGTGTTCGGGCCAGGAACCAAACACTTTGAAAGCTTGGGAAAAACCCCAAGTATCTTTCAAGCGGAAATCCACGTCATAAGAAAGTGCGACCAGTTCAATATTGATAAAGGATACAGAAGACAAAGGATTATCATAATGTCGGATAGTCAAGCAGCCATTAAAGCACTGAGCTCTTGTGTAATCAGTTCCAAAATGGTGTGGGAATGCCTAGACCAAGGCTGCTCAAGTTTTTGAACAGTAGGGCCAAACCGATGGGTAAGAAATTTTTGGTGGGCCATTAACGATTTTTTAACTTATATGAAATTAAGTCGTCAATGATCCGCCAAAAATTCATACGTTTAATAAAACTTGTGTAATAAAAATATTCAGTATTACAAAATTTGGTGTTCATTAAAATATAAAACAAAAAGCATCATTTGCAAACTAAATAAAAAATAAAACTTCTATCTTAAATTAATGTGATTTTTGGCAATGTTTATGTTGTACTAGTTTTTTTTTATATTGGGTTTTAAATTATATGTTGACAATGGCACCAATTTCCAGAAATCTGCTAACTTTTCTGATAAATTTTGTGCTTTCGAAGATATTTTTTCCATAAAAAGGTTTTTTAAGGCACAATGATTTTGCAGTTCGGTTAGTTCCAACTGAATATTGCCAGGATAACTAATTATTTCAGTTAAATTAATTATAAAAGGGTTTATAAACATTTTTAATATTTGTTTTTTACTCTCAAAGTCTTGAAATCTATTTTCAAATCAAAGCATTTGATTCTCGTTTCGTACTTAGAATAATCAATATTGGTAATATTAAAATTCTTCATGAAGTCAGAAATGTCAGAAGTGTCAGAAATAAGTCGATATTTTCTCTGGCCGCGGGCCTGTGGTTGAGCAGCCTTGGCCTAGACAAACTCATTGAACCGAGTGAGAACAATATAGTCACCCTACTATGGATTCCAGGGCACACTGGAATAGAACGAAATGAAATAGCAGATGAACTAGCAAAAAGGGGGACTGAAATACCTTCTGGGGGCCTGAACCCTTTTGCGGAATCAGCCCCAATGTTTTATTGGGAGAAATAGGTGAATCCGAGAAAAAGAGAAGATCTGACCATTGGAAAGATCTAGTAGGGCTTATACAATCAAAGACTTTTCTGAGTGACTACAACCTGTTGAGATCAAATGAATGCATAGCATAAGTCAAAGTAAAACTGCGCTAAGAGGTTTAACAGGGATCGTAACGGGACATTGTCGCCTGAATGGGCACCTGAAAAAGCTCAAAATATTGGAGGAGGAGGAGATTTTGTGGCATGGAAGAAGAAACCTCCATACACATACTTTTCAACTGCACAGCACTTCAGAATCCTAGATCAAAGCACCTGGGAGTTTAATGGATAGAAGAGGAATATTTACCTAAGTTGAAGCCTGCAGAAATCCTAAAATTTTTCCGGAAAATAGGACTGGAGGATCTACTAATTTCTGAGACTCTCCTCAGAAGTTAAGTAGATGTAAGGGGGCACAGTAGATCTTTTAGGTCTTAGTGAATGTCACCCCAAAAAATACACTCTTTATATTTTGAGTTATTACAGTATTCAAAACTAAGCTCCATAGATTATTCTTGCTCGTAACTAACTTATTATCTCCTTAGTTTGTTTTTAAATTGTTTGCAAAAAATCCTTTAATAAGCTTACATATTAAAGCATCCCATTTTAATATACAGAAATTCAGAAAGATGAAAAAACAAGTTAACCCCAACACAACCCTCTCAACTGTATTATTTTTTCGAAAAACTTTTTAATCGCCTTACATCATTAAAATAAGGATAACTCACAATTATTCTAACCCTGAAATTATGTAGATTTTTTTTTTAGAATGGTAATGAAAATCAAATATAGTCGTTCTAGTGTACCGATAACATATTTTATTTCGAAAACGGCCCCTTTGGGAAAACGACTGATATGCTGTCGTCCCGAAAAGGACTCGCCAGAACTCCGCAAAGGACTCTAAGGACTACGACACACATCAGGGTAGCCATAGATGTGTAAAATAACCTGTTACGCACTGCCACGTTTCTTTTATGGCGGTCGGTTGAGAATGCTGGTTCAGTGACGTGCATTTTATGGGGTCAATCAAACGAATTTGATTTTAAATTGCCAAATTTAACTTTTTGAAAAAATTAGTGAGTGACAGACTGAAATGTTCTTGAAAAAAATCGTTTTTGAATTGAAATTATGCTTTTTAAAGCAGATTCTATTATTGTTTTTTGATCTGGGACAGTTCTAAAAAGACCTCTTTATATTTTCAGTTTTACTTGGTGAAAATAGATACTGTACGACATATGTACGTTTATGAAAGATACCGCCATGTTTCCTCGCCTCTTACCGATGCCCCATAGCTTCAGATAAACTTGCCAAACCATACGTATCTTAATTTATACCAAAATTTGTTATAACCTTAAACCTCATTTTTTTACAAAAAAAAATAATTTTTCAAATATAATACCACGAGAGTGAAAATTTTGTCGGCAAAATTTTTCGATTGTCATGAACGTTTGTTGCTTGGCAATTTTCCAAATGACATTTTTTATAATTTTTTGGATTAAATGTCATGAGCAAAATTACCTAAAAGCAACAAACTTGAATACAACAAGAGAAAAATTTTACCAATATTTTTAATTGAGTGGTATTCGACTTGACTATTTCACGAGAGAAAAACTAAAAAATCATATGTTTAAACGTTTTATTTATTGCAAACTTCAATATTACAAAGCCAAAAAAATAATAACATTATGAAAAAAATTACTTATTTATGTAAAAAGTACAATTATTATAATTGTACGTTGTAGCATTATTTTGGGGATTGTTTTGCATCATAACCTGTGATGAATTTAAGTTAGAAACTGAGGATTCCTTTTCTTTATTTTTATTTTCTCGAAGGTTCTCCATAAGTTGGAAATGGTGTTCTTCATTTAATGGTTTCAAAGAATGGGCAGAAGAATGTAATGTAAGCTTAATTACTTCTTGTTCACCAACTCCTTCTTTTGCTAATGCAGATATTGCAGAAGCTCTATGTGAATGATTGGTTATTTTTATTCTATTTTTTTTGTGTCTATACCAATTGATTCTGCCGATATTTTCCTCCACTTTGAAATTGTATTAATTCCCAATGGTGAATTTTTGTACCATATTCCTTTCTCTCAATTTGAATGTACTGTTAAAAATAATCTTGTTGTTGTTAGATGAGGATTGGATTCTCTTTTTTCAATAATTTTTAAAAATAAACGAACGGGACACAAATTGTTGTTAGCATTATTTCTTACCAGCCACTTACTGCCAGATAAAGCTTTTGATCCTCCTTGTGTCGTTTTGGGAAAGATTGGATTATATTCTACCCTGCCAGTAAAATTACCTTTATTATCATATTCTTTTTTAAAGTAATTAATACCACAATTAGCAGCTTCATTTCCACGCCATGCTAATTCTAACGAACATAAATGAAAAAACTTTTTTTGTAACCCATCAGGATTATCTTCAGAATAGCTTTCTATCATTTCCATTTATTGTTCTTTGGTAAACGCGTTAGAACTTCTTTTTCTGGTTCCAGGTTCAGCCTGAAGCTTTTTACGTTTTGTATCCCTGGCCAATCTAGCAAATTTATAGGTAATATCTTTAAATGGATCAATTTTGATGTTAAATTCTAGAAAATATTTTTCCTGAACCATTTGAGCAGTCGTATTTCAAAGTGTTTTCACACTAGCTTCGGTATAATCAGTTCCATCTCCTTTTTTCATGTTAAAACCATAATCTTCAAGAATTTTTGCTATAACTTGTTCAGAAGTATCCTTTTCTAACGTATAATTACGTGCGTCCAGAAACATTCTAAACTGTTCCCACGCAGACTTTTTTGTCTTCATTGTATTTCGCGGTATACTTTGCTTAATTGTACTCTCTATTTCATTTATTGAATTATTACCAAATCTTGTATTATTCATGTTAATAATACTCATTTAAATTGTTGAAACCGTTTTAATAATTTTTAGACAGTTAAATAAATAAATAAACAACTTCCTTAGAAACCACTAAAAAAGATTTTATATTGAATTTTATCACAGAGTGATAGAATTTTATACACATAAATTTGATTTATTAAACGTCAAAAAATTTCCGCGAAAAGACAAAAAATTGCCAGTTCAAAACCTTCAAATTTTGTCAGTTATCAATTTACTCTAGTGAAATAGTCATATAAAAACAATTTTATATGTCAAGTGTCCTTGTAAATAATCATTATCTTCAATTTATCCCATTTTTATTCCACACAATCCAAAACAACTCATCTAAATACTAATAGTAATTTCCTCTGACCCGGCGTGCCCACCAAATTTTAAAATTTCTATCGACCCGGCACGTCCACCAAAGTTTCAAATTTTAATAATCTCAATTATAAAGTGAATCAAATACGCCACTGACGTATTCTTTTGACATTCAAAAAGTAACCGTCGCTGATATTTTATGCAGGAAAATATTTCGATTACTTTGTTTAGGCTGACGTTCGTTTTTCCGTGTTGTAGGTTGTCAGTACGTTATTCCCACGGGAAATAATAAGTTTGATCAAATACCGCAATCACAATGAGAGGTTCAGGAGGTTTTTTTCTAATTCGACATCGTTATATCTACAAAAGCGGATAATGTCATCGAGTGAATTTTTATAGGGGAAGATTCCCTAGATCGGGAATTGAAAACAATACCAACATTTCCATTTTTAAATTTTTATTCAGTTTTAAAACATGATTTTCAGTTTATCCTAAAGAATTTACATTCTCCGTGAGGTGGCGCCTCCGTGTGGCGAAGACGTTAACTTTAAATTTGGATCGCTCTATACACGGCGACTGTATGAACATGTTTAGAGGGCCCTTGCAATTTTCTACCGTTGATTGTGTAATATTTGGAGTCATTACTTTTACTTTTGAGCAAGAGAAAAGTTGCTGGTAATTTTAATTCATCCCTTTTTTACTTTGGTTTAAAATAATTTTCACACGGTTCAGTAAAATAAAGGATGTCAGAGGAAAAAAAATGTCAAAAATAGACAAATTTTGAAGCAAAATTCTTCTACTATTCGTAAGTCCCCTCCAAAATGTGTGCCACAGCGAAATTTGTGGACATGCAATATGTATTTTGTTGTCAGTTTTTTCCACATAAATATCTAATGTATAAGCGATTCTATCACCTCGTAAAGAATTTTCGGAAGTTTGGAAGTTTAGAAAAATACGCCTGCAACTCCTCTATCTGTACGACCCCTAAGAAGTTTACAACACATGAGGGAGAAATTATCAGGACAATGTATACAGCAAAAGTCAAATATCTGATGAATATTTTAAATAAAGACTCGCGCAAATGTGAGATGTTTTCATAGGTATTTACGAACTAATTTTTTCAGGTAAAAAAAAATAGGGAAGTAGTTATAGTTAAATCGCTTGATAGTCCAGTTGGGTTAGCCCCAAAACTATCAAAACATGGATGTGAAAGCAGTAGGCGATATTTTCCCTTGAAAATTCCACATACTTGTGATTTTTAACCAATCAGAACGTGTATTTCTGTCAGATCACCATAGCAACGGATGAATTTTATCGGAAATTTTTTCCTGGTGGGTACCCAACAGCGAATTATACTGGACTTTTTTTTGACGTTTATAATGACAGAATATTTTTTTTGACAATCTAATTTTTATTTGTTTACATAATAATTTTGATTAATTTCAACAAAAAGCTTAAATGTTTTTTTAAATTCATGGACCATTATGATTGATGTTTATATTAAAAACGCAATTATTGTATACTATAGCAGGTTGATTCGAAGTTGCTTGCTCTTGATTTAGAGATTCTTGGACTGTCTTTGCAGAAGTTGTAGCAGACCTCATTGCGTCAATTATATCCTGTTGATGGCCCGAGTCAATTTGCAGATATGGTTTTATGGAGTGACTGTTACCATGCTCTGTTATTTTAATTAATTGCTGTTCTCCAATTCCCGTTTTGGCTAAAGTTGAAACAGCAGTGGCCCTCGCAGAATGATTTGTTATCTTGATCTTGTTGACATCGATTCCAATCACCGATGCCGCCGATTTGAACCAGGAAGATATTGTATTTTGTCCAACCGGGCTGTTCTTGTACCAACCTTTGGAATTGGAGTGGTGCCAGTTTGGATTTGGAGTTAAAAATAAACGATTCGTTTTGATGAGTTGGTCTCGCTTGCTTATCAGTTTTTTGAACAGTCTTACTGGGCATAATTCTTCATTGACTGTATTCGGTACCAGCCACTTACTGTCGGACATTCTTTTTGAACCGCCTTGAGTGGTCTTGAAGAAAACCGGGTTATACTCAATGCGTCCTGTTGGTTTCCCTTGATTGTCAATTTCCTCTACAAAATATTCTATTGTTGCTGCCGCTCCTTCATTTCCTCTCCAGGCCAATTCATGAGCAGCAATGTGAAAGTACTTTCTTTGCAATCCTTCCGGAGTGTTTTCGTCCCAAAGCTCAATAATCTTTATCAATTTGTGTGCTGATAGTGCGGATGAATTTGCCTTTCTCTTGGTTGGATCTATTAGTAGCTTCCGACGCTTAGCATTTTTTGCAGCTCTTGCGTTGACAAATTCTGTCAGAAAATGGATTAAATTTGCGATTATACCTTTCGAAAAAATATTCCTGCAACTGCTTAGCTGTAGAATTCCGTAGAACTTTGATAACACTCTCCTTGTAGTCTTCGGAGTTCTTTTTTCGCATGTTGAAGGCATAGTTTTCAAGTATGCGCGCCAGTTCTTCCTTAGGTATATCCGCTCTGTCGAAATCATACGCTTTTCCTGTGGAAAAGTTTATAAACTGCTTCCATACACTTGCCTTCGATTTCCTAGTATTTGCTGGTGTCAACTGCTTAATATTCTGGCGAGACATTTTTCTACGTCGTGCTGTTTTGACAAATTTTTGACAGAAATAATTTCTATTTTAGTGTTTCATTGAGTGCCATGGTATCTGAATAATCAAGTTGACAAAACCTGTTTTGCAAGATCTTGATAAAGACGAAAATTGATGTTGTTGGAAACACATTTGGTGTGGAATTTTCTTACCGAATACCACACGAAGTCAAATTATAAATCCGGAAATAATTTGACCTCTAGTGGTATTACTAGTGAAAATATCATGGTTAATGATAATCTTTTTAATCTTTTTTTAATCTTTTTTTTCTTAATTTTAATCTTTTTAGGCTGTGCTATTTGCACAATAACAGTTGATAGCCAAAAGAACCAAAAATGGGCCTGCTTTTCGACATGTTTTCTAATTTTACTCGAAAAGTATTGAGTTTATCGTGCATATGTATGGAAACAAAGTTATGAAGCGTATAATTTGCTATAAAATTCCGTGGTTCAAAATGTAAAAATTCCCATCTCTGTGCGATTTTTTATTTTAATTGGAATCTGAAAAAACCTTCTTAAACGAATTGGGAAAACACAACTTTTGGAGTTTTCAACGTTCAATTCTTAATTGTTACTAAGGTAAAATTTTAACCACTTTTTAAAACTAACGTCTGAGTCAGATAAACCAAAAAGATTGTTGATTAAATCATCGATATGATAGCTGTAGCCTTCCAGTATGTGTAAAAACATTATTTTAAGCTTAAACAATTTTTTGTGGCATATGTCTTTATTCTAACAATGTCTATTTATTTTACTCAATGCTTATTAACAATTAGATTAGTTACTTAGCATCTAAATAAGATGTCAAACATTGCCTTGGACCTACGAAGACAAAGCTAACTGAAACAAGGGGCTGGAACCGTCTAAAAACTTGTCGCGACCTGCAGTGTCCGAGTTTCACCGGACCTCATTTGTGTTTGTCGACATAAATATACACTTCACCAAGTGAAAGCCTGATCTCATTTTTGAGAATCTTGTAGTTACTTTCACTATTTGTTTCCAATTAGTAGAAATTTAAGTAAAGCTTTTTCCAAAATTTTCTCTTGAAAATTGAATAATGTCCCTCGCATACGCAAACAAGTTTTTAAAATTAAATTTATGTATAAACAACTCTTTTTATCGAATTGTAAAGCTGAACTACCAAAAAATCACGTGTTAACGAATGTTCACAATAAAGAATTGGACAAATAAAGCAAAAAAGTTGGATTTATCACAAAAAACACAGCCAGTCAAACACCTACCGCCCTATACAAATTGGTATCAATTAGCGAATTTCCAATTCAAACGCTCTGAATATTGACAAAATCAAAAGGGCTCGATAACAGATTGGAAGCGTAATCCGTATTCCAACCGACCAAATCAATAAACGCGCATAAATCCGTTACAGAATTTTAACAAAAAGTGAACAGTGTGAATAGAAATTCGCACATGTGCGCTTTTACCACAAAACCATTGCTCGGTTAATATGTTTAACACCTAACGTGGCGCGGTAGCTGTTTGTATACGGCTGCCGATCTACATAGGCATTGCAAATGAGAAGGGCGGTTAGAGGTTGGCAATACTGATAGATGTGTCTACATTGGTCATACCTGCAATTGATATTGTGGCAAAAGGGTAATTGTTACTCGTAATATAATACACTAAAAAAAAATTCACTTTGAAAATAGATCTGTATATGTTACTGTGAAAGACCGAAGTCTGGTGAATGTCGAGATACAACGGCGATTGTCGACGTTCAGGATGCACTCATGGTGTATGTTGAAAAGAATTTTTTTTTTTTGAAATAAAAACAAAAAAATCCATAGATCTTTATTTATTAAAATAAAATGGGAAGGGACTTTGTTGGACTCAAAACAAACAGTAGAACAAATATATATTATATAATCCTATACCCTTATACCCTAAGGTGTCGGGTTTGCATTTAATTCTCATATATAAATTTTTTCCATTCTTTCCTGTTTCTTGCCAATGTTCTCGCCTCTTCCCATGATTTACCTCTCTCTCTCTCTTAGTATATTACCCACTATTGTATTCCATGTTTGTTTTGGTCTTCCTTTTTTTCTTTTTATTTGTATTTTTGCCTTATATGTCCTTTTAACTTGTCTATTGTTATTCATTCTCTAAATATGTCCCCACCAGCTGAGTTGTCTTTGTTCTATAAATTTTAGTACGGGTTGTACACCTAGTTCCTCTCTTATTTTTGTGTTTCTAATTTTGTCCATTCTTGTTGTTCCAAATGTTCTTCGCAAGTATTTCATTTCTGCTGCCTGCATTTTGCTTTTTCGTTTACTTGTAAGAGTCAAAGATTCGCGTCCATAAGTTAAAACTGGTCAATATATTCTATTATACACTTTTACTTTTGTCTCTTTGGTGATTTCTTTTTTGTTTAGAAATTTTTGGTTCATGGCATAGTATAGCTTAATTGTTTTCTCTATTCTTTCATTTATCTCTGCATCTTGTTTTCCTGTTTCGTCAAAAGTTATTCCTACGTATTTGAATTCTTTTACTTGTTCTATTTGTACATTATCTATTTTAATTTCTGTATTGATCTTCTGATTTCCTATTACGAGTATTTTGGTTTTATTTTTGTTGATTTTCATGACTTTTTCTTCCATAACATCTTTCCATATGTTCAAGTTTTCTTGTAATCGGTTTTCACTTCCTGCTATTAGCACCACATCATCTGCAAAAACTCCTTCGGCTATCTCTACTCTTTCTAAATTTTTATACCCAAAGAACATTTTCCTCACCTACTGCTAGCTTTTTTTAATAATACTGTCCATATGTATATTAAATAGTGTTGGGCTCAGTACCTCTCCTTGTCTTAATCCTATGTTGGTTCTAAATCCTGTTGATTTTATGTTGTTTCTTATGATAAAATTTATGTTTGTTTCATATATATCTTGAATAATTCCAATTATTTTTTGGTGTATTCCCTTTTCTTTCAGCCCCTTCCATACTTTTTCCATAGGTACAGTATCAAACGCTTTTTCGAGATCTATGAACGCTAGATATGTGTTTCTATTTTCTTCTCTTCTAATTGTTTTATTGTGAATATGTGATCCTGCGTACTTCTTTCTGGTCTGAATCCACTTTGTGCCTCTGAAAGCTGATTGTCTAGAGTTGGTTTAATTCTGTTGTTTATAAGCTGTTCATATATCTTCATAACGGTATTTAATAAGGTTATTCCTCTATAGTTTTGACATTGTTTCTGGTCTCCTTTCTTGTGTATAGGTGTAATTAAGGCTACTCCCCATTCTTCTGGTATTTTTCTAGCACTCCAAGCTTTATTGATAATTTCTAATAACACTTCCAGTCCTATATTTCCTAAGATTCTTAATCATTTCCGCTGTAATTCTATCATCACCCGGCTCCCATTTTTCAATTTTATAACAACTCTTTTCAGCTCTTCCAATTTTATACTCTGTATTTCGCATTCTTCGTTTTGATTTGTTCGTTCGACTTCTTCGTTTTGATTTTCCTTTTCTTGTTCGTTATTTGGTTTTATTTGAGTTTGTTGACGTAACCTAACCTAACAGTAGAACATAAAAATATAAAATGAAGTAAAAAAATAAGAGCAATATCTTATTTATTGCAACAACTTAAACTACCGTGGCACTTCGAATTGCACAAAAGTTCCTTGCTTCTAAAGCTGCATTTAGTCGTGGAACACTTCCTTTGGCAGTCACAACGTGTAGCCTTGCCCTCCACTTTTTGAATTAGCAGAAGCTGCTTCTCTTAGCGACATTTCATTTGTTGAAACTACGTCCATATGGAAAGTAACTTTTCTTTACAAATTACGAACTGATTAAGCTGCTTCAAGGTACCATTTTTGTTAGCTAATCTATAAAAGTCTGAATCCTCTATTCCAACAACAACCGCTAACACATTTCGAGGGTCTGTACGACCACGATCGATATCAGGGACTTGAATTCTTACGGTATAACCAATTTGGGCAGGAGGAAACTTTTTTTTTGAGGCTCGCAACATTTTTGTTGCTTGAAGTAGATTTTTTTTTGCAGCTACTCTTTTTAAAGAAATTAGCTCGTGTTGTTCAGTCAGTGCTTGAGATAAAGATGTGTTAGGTGGCGGATCAGTCAGTCAGTCACCAAGGCATTTGACATTTGTCGACATCCACTGGCGAATGTTGACATTCACTACTTTCGGTCTTTCACGGTAACATATATATAGTTTCTATAGTTAGAGGGTGGGAAGGGAGCCCATTAGAAGGAAATTCCCTTTTCTATCTAAACACGCTCTTTTTCACCATCTTTTATTTGTTGATGTCTTTATCGGCCCTCTCGGATGTTCAATCAGGTCGGAGAAGAGAAATGGTTTCCGCATTTTCACCCACCAAAAAAGGAACATCTCAATTTGATCCTTATACAGGGTTCGTAATTATAACATTTGAAAAAAAATTATAAATGCAAGTTTTTTCACATAACATGTATGTAGACAAATATGTAAAAGGACAATTCAGGATGTGTTATATATTCTTATAGCTATACTACCAGGATCGTAATATCTTTATTGTACTGGAGAGAGCTCTGGCTACAAATTGCGGAGCATTACAAGACACCATGACGTTGTAGACGGAAAAATTGCAAATATGTGACTGTAGATGGGTGATTTATCAGGAAGTTCACTACCATGGACGTATCAAAAAGGGATGTACCCATATTTTATCTTTTATTTGGTTTCTTTTTAGTATAAGAATTAAACTACAATACGTATCCGTATATTTTAGGTAACGTTTTTGATGCATCATCAGTAATTATAATTATATTTTAAAATTTAGAAATCCTTTAGAAATTTTAATAGAACATATGTTAGTATCCTGATAAACTAAATCATCGGACATAAATATTGGGAAATTCTCTTATCGTTCAGTTTTATATTGTCACGGGTTGTCAAATTAAGGAATCTGAAGGCTGAAATAATGGAGACTAGATAAGGAGAACATACTCATACGGGAAAATAGACAAATTCTGTCCTCAAAATCCTCTTTCTAAGCAGTTTGTTCTTTAACCACAGCATCGCGCAGTGCAAGGAAGGTGAGAAGTCTAGAAAAAGCACCAACTTCACAATGGACTAATGTCATGTGGCTATTTACTCGAATGGCGTTAATTAACGGTTACACAGTTATAGCCAAAAGTATGGAATCATATTATATCGGTTTTCCTAGATCTAATGACAAATAGAACAGTGATTTTGAGATACTATAATGCGAGAAATCTTTTTTTTGAAAAAATTCCACAGTCGTTAATGTTTTGTGTATCCCAAATAAAATATGTAGTGATACGCTCGTGAGTGAAAGGACAAGAGAGGGAATTGTGAAAAGAATACACGTTTGGAAAGATGGAAGTCGTCTGTGTTATAGATTGGTATACATTGATATCTTTTGTGACTAGTCGGTGCACGACTGGATATGAGATGAATACTTAAATAGAAGTGGTTGTTATGTTTACGATATATATATATATATATACACATATGTCCAAAAGTTTGGAATATTGGAATATCTCATTTTTTTTTATTTTCATATAAAAATTTTCTGAATAATTAAACATCATTTTGCTACAGCTCCCACCAATAAATACTAACTAAATCTCAAAGCCAGATAAACAATATGCACAAAAATGATTTATTCTTTTGGAGTGAAAAATTTACAATGGACCACTTACATTTAAAATTAAATTAGTATAAGAAAATATTTTTTTTATAAAATTAATAATCAGTATTTCCTCCATTGACCTGTAGGCGATTTGGCATGCTGTCGATTAAATGGTCGAGCTGGGCTTGCGGAATTCTCTCCCATCTTCACGAGCAGCATCTTTTAGTTCTCGCAGTGTAATAGGGGGATTTTGTCGCTTCCTAATGCGTGTTTTGAGAATGTCCCAGCCATGTTCAATGACGTTCATGTCAGGGCAATTCGAGGGCCACCATATTGTGGATATTCCTTCTTCTTCCAGAAAATTTTGTACTACTACTGTTCGATGCTGAGGTGCGTTGTCATGCATAAACACAAATCTATCACCTACTGCCCCTCGGA
Source organism: Galerucella calmariensis (assembly GCA_910591675.1). Lineage (NCBI taxonomy): Eukaryota > Metazoa > Arthropoda > Insecta > Coleoptera > Chrysomelidae > Galerucella > Galerucella calmariensis. The sequence goes on along the minus strand of CAJUYG010000047.1, from coordinate 416,535 downwards.
ATAGACGCACGACAGGATTTAAAACCTCCTCTATGTATACAGCACCAGTGACTCTTCTCTCCAGAACCAGTAGAGGCGTCCGTGTGCCACTCATAATACCACCCCAAACCATAATACTCCCACTTTCAAATGGGACACGCGATTGGGCTGTTTCTAGTCGGGCTTGTCGTCCTGAAGCCCTCCAAACTAGTGTTCTTCGCGAATC
>CAJUYG010000047.1:386334-411330 GCA_910591675.1 Galerucella calmariensis | reverse complement strand
GATATGACTTTATGAAAAAAAATTGGAGTTGACGCGCGGAACTGCAGGCAGTTGCATTTTTCGTCTTCCTCCCAATAAAATTTGACGTATTGCTTACAATTTATTTCTGAATTTCTGGGGGGGTCAAGTTTTTGATTCAAAAAATGTGTAATTTTAATTTTTTTACAAAAAAATTTTTAACCTAGGGATAGTTATGGCAATTTTTTTTTCGATTGGTGATAACTAGAACACTACCTTTCCAATTAGTCTTTTTGATTCTATAACGATTTTTTTTTAAATTTCATAACAACACCCTCTATAATCATCGTTAATTCTATATATATAATTTTAATATAAATAATTCAATAACAGCATATACACAAAGATATAGATATATATTACAACTTGGGAATGTCAATATATAAATAGAGGGTAGATTTCACCCCGTTTCCCCTTTACCTATTCCGTTTTCAACCCCCCCGAAGTATTCACGTCCGGTATGTCCAGCAGAACAAACAATTGATACCCGCAATTGTAGACGTCGCACGGTAGGATGATGATAAAGAAGGCGTTGAGATAAGTTCATGGTAGTGGTCAGTTTGGATATGCACGGTGCAGAACTCAACTAAAGTTAGTCGCGATTGTTTCATTTGTTTCAAGTATCTGAAGCATGGATAAACAATGGCCATTGAAACTGGGCGCGTTATATATATATGGTTACTGAATGTTCGAAGTGGACCTTAGAACACACAAAACGTCAACTACCAAGCTCGATTTTGTATTAGTATTTCTATTATTCCAAGTAGACGATGTAGAGTAGACAAAATATTCAATTTTATCAACTTTTAATTAATATTTGATGAAATCTTGAAGACTTTTTTGTCCTGTATGACGAGGATACATTTCTGGCTTCGAGGTTATCAAATTTTATTGTTTACGTTAGTAAATTACTACCCCATCAACCGTATTATACAGATCTTATTCCTAGTGACTTGTTGGAAGGTTTTTTCTTGGAATATTCTATCTTTATGGAAGGTCTTCGCACCCTTAAGAGATGGGGTGGAATCAAAGGATGCAGTCTTGCCAGGATCACTCTGGGGGACCCTGGGAAGCTGGCGCCGAAGAAATATTTGGCGATGACCATGAAAAGCCTACGTTTAACAGTAGGATTTCTGACTGGCCAATGTCAACTAAGGAAACACCTCCTTACTATGGAGCCAGTGGACACACCTCTATGCATGATGTGTGAACAGGAAGATGAAACTGTCAGGCATGTCGTATGTGAGTGTCCGGAGTTATCGTCAATAAGAGAGTGTGTCTGTTCAGTGAGTCTTGGTCTACACCTGCCGATATAAAGGAGATGTCTCCTAATGATCTGTCCACCTTCCTGGGAAGGACAACTCTTCGGGAGGATGTACAATGGGTCACATGTGGCCTAAGTGCTGTGAGCCTACACTCACCCTACCTACTCTACAGATAGAGAGATACAGAGAAGGTCTTTACAATTTTTATTTGCTAAAAAGGCATATAAACGTTTCGAGGAATGAAAGCTCTTGTCACTTACAGAGGGTGATTGTCCCTATAAAAAGATCGCTAGTTACATATGAAATGTGAGAGTCTGTAATGCCTAGAAACATGTAAATACATCAAATCATTTCATAACGACCGTAACTAATGAACTCACCCTCGTAAACCGAGAAAATTTTCAAAACTGCATTTTTTTCTCGTTTAATGTACTCTCGAAAATGAACTTTCCCAAAGTTAAGTTCCAGTAATTTTCCAATACACAATTTTATCCCCAGCAAAGGAAAATTAAGGGTTTGCACCATCAAAGTCCGAGGGCCATGAAAACGAATAGCACCGATGAGGCGATGCGTTAACGTTTAAAGGTTTCAGTGACCGTTAAAGGGAGCAATTGAAGACCCATCGTTTTGGCGGTATTCGATCGTCCGTCGGTCACCGGTCGGCGGCCAAGTGGTCGCTCTCTTCATTATCAGTTGTTCAACAATGAAAGAGGATTGCCAATTGCTGTTTTGTTTAGTGAGGTGGTCGAATTCGACCTCGGGAATCGACCATAGGCGGGACAAAATAAAAAAAACCATATAAGGTTATAATCAGTTTTATGGAAGAAAAAAACAATATTTGGTTAGTAGATACCATAGCATTATTTTCCATTTTATCGTTTTTTTGCAGACAACGACGAAAGATTACCAAAAATTTGTGACCCAAACCAAAATAAAAAGGTAGAACGTGTCGCGGGACACACGGTAGGAACTTTAGTTCCTTTTAAGCAAAACTTATGTAATACATCTGACGTTATAGATATACAATTTGCATATCTCTCGGTGGTCGAGTGGTAAGCAAACCAGACTCTCACGCGGTAGACCCGGGTTCGATTCCCCGTGAAGAAGTTTTCTTTTATTGTTAATTTTATTTTTAAATAATTATTCTGCTTGATATTAATAACGACAACAGGTAGACGTTTGAAATATTTAGTAGAATATTCATTATTATAGATAATGGTACGGTACCCTTCATGAGGGAGTCCGACTGGCAACATCTACTTATAACAGCATCGTATATTTAAAGTGGGAAACCGTAGCATTATATAAATTAGACATTCAAGAACTGTACGTTTACCACAAGAAAATTAACCGAAACATAAAATTGAATTGTTAAATTTTCAATTTGAAGTTATATTACAGTTTATAGAAATTTTTATTTTCTAGATTTTTTCTTAAGTGGGTCGTAGAAAAAATATGCTGTTCGACTCGTGTGGATCGTCTATATCGCACTTGAACGATTGAGTACTCCGCCTACGGCGTCGTGCTCAAACTTCGTCCTCGTGCGATATGGCCTTCATATCCACACTAGTTGCACAAACTACTATTTCTATCAAAATATGCCCTTTTACAAATCAATTTATCCATCCATTTTAAAGTTATCAAATTAAAACATTCAAGTTTTCAAATTTCAACACCCTGTATTTCGAAAAGTAAATCTGCTAGACCCCTTAATCCTCACATCGTTTTGTCCAATTTTACGAGAGGAATCTACATGCAAACGCTGTAATTACCCTTAACGTTCGAGATGCTTATACCATTTTTTGCGCGATCGCATTGAAATAAATTCCGAATAAAATAATTTAAATTCCTTCGAATGAAGGAAATGTCAAAAGTGACATTTATACTTCTCGATCAGTTAAGAATATATTTTGCATTTTGGTGAAAAGTAAATCACTTACCAACGTGTCAAAATTAGAAACCAGTAAACACAACCTACCGTCCTGACAACCGATGCTATAAATAAACAAAAAAGATCAATCGCGCAAAAAAAAATTATGGAAATAATAGTAAAAATGCATCCGAACAAATTCAAGTAGATCACCAGCACTGCGAATACCAGCTTTGTTGTTGTTGTAAAGAGTTGCGTAGAGTCTGCTCTCTATAAAAATTGTAAGCCATGTGACGTTACGCACTATATATACCATTTAATTCACCTTACACCTACAATTTCCTGATATTTCTTAGTAATGAGCGAATTCAATATAAAAACGGAGGTCTTGCATAGTCGTGTATTGGTATTGGTCTTGCTTTTGCTACGTCTCTTCAATTATGTTGATATATCATCACTGAGAAAAGAAGATAGGGACACTATTTGACAATTAATATAGCTGAGATTTATGATATAGAACATTGCACGCTTGGTTTTGCAGCTCTAGTCCTGATCTTCCAAAAGTTCTCACTGATAGGTGTTGGTTCAGTGTTTCGCAAGTCTTCCTTTGGTCCTGGTTGCACAATTCTAGATCTTAGTCTTTCCTCTCGGTCTTGGTATTACAGACTTAAAGATGATCTTATACTAATGCTTTTTCTGCAAGACCAAAACCAGCATCCTTAGTCGTGAATCTTGAATGTAATTTCTCACTTCTGTATCTGTATCTGTAGAGTAGGGATGGTGAGTGTAGGCTCACAGCACTTAGGCCACATGTGACCCATTGTACATCCTCCCGAAGAGTTGTCCTCCTAGGTCATCGTCCATTCTGTCCTTCTCAGGAAGATGGACAGGTCACTAGATGACATCTCCTTTATATCGACAGATGTAGGCCAAGACTCACCGAACACACACTCTCTTATTGACGATAACTCCGAACACTCGCATAAGACAGTTTCATCTTCCTGTTCACACATCCTGCATAGAGGTGTGTCCACTAGCCCCATAATATGGAGGTGTTTCCTTAGTTGACAGTGGTCAGTCAGAAATCCTACTGTTAAACGTAGGTTTTTTCCTGGTCATTGCCAAATATTTCTTCGACGCCAGCTTCCCAGGGTCGCCCAGGGTGATCCTGGCAAGACTGCATCCTTTGATTCCATCCAATCTTTTAAGGGATTGAGCATGGGTGTAATGTTTGGCTAGTTCCGCAATTGTCGAAGTCGTTAGGCCGTAGGTGTCACTGGGTCCTAAAATGTTTAGGCTAAAGAATCGACAATGCGATTTCCTTTACTCCTGTCGTGCCCTTTAACCCTCCTCAGGATAATATTGCTATCTGCCGAGGCGTCAGTTAAATCTTGGTGACACTCTTTACTACCCCGATATAATTTCTCACTTAAATAAACCCTTGTACGCCACTTGAGACACAATGAAACAAATTTTCCTATACTGTCTTACTTCCTAACAAATTCGATTGAAACCTACGACGATTATTCGCCCAACGCAACGTTTAATGTGTGTTAGCTATTCTCCGTGTAGTTGTGTATATATATACAGACTCCTGGCCGTTTATGTCCATCCCTTTTCCCTAAATAAATTAGCCCTGTTTGCGGTCGAAGGGTCCTATCGAGAAATCGAATGACATTAGAACCGGAGAAACAGACATAACTTATGGTGTGTGAAATTGCATTGAGGTAATATTAATATTATTCTTTCTTTTTCGAAATTTATTGTTTCAAGTATAAGAGAAACATTGTTTATTTACTTATACTTTAACATAGATTAATTTCAATATTTCGATGTCTTTGTTTTAAAATCACTTGATTTGTCCCCCTGGAACATGTTTTTTATGTCTGCGCTGAAAAAATTAAGATCTGTCATAGTAAAACTTGGATGCTCAGTTGCTGCAAAGCAATATTTTTTTACACCAACAAAAATATATTAATGTAGACAGATGTGAAATAAAGACACAATAAATCTGTGTTTGTCTAAGGCGAGCTTAAGAACACTAATTATCAAACTTGTGAAACTGTATTAAGATTATGCAGCAAGGTAGAGTATCCCATCCTTCTCCTTTATTAGTACAGCCGCTTAATTTGAATATTTTAAGAAAATAGTTTTAGACAACCAATATGTTTGCCTATAACACCCAAATTGTTTACGATGTATGTATGTATTTTGGGGTGACTTTCACTGAGACCTAAAAGATCTATTGTGGACTCTTATTTCTACTTAGGGCCAGTTTCATAATGCTTTTAAAAGAACCTTTAAGCGTAAAAGGTCGTTTGTAGTGTAGTGATCTGTTTCATAACCAAAAATTCACTATTAAAGCTTCCTTTAAGTTAAATATCAAATTTTTACCATTTTTGAAGCTTTAAAGGACTTTATAAGAGACAGATGTCAAATCAGATTTTAGGTGTATTTTTTATAGTTTGATTATTGCTACTTCTAAACACGTTAAAGCAATAAAATTGAGTTGGTGTTTCCAAAGCCTCCGCAAGCCGAATATTTAAGAGAGTATGTCAAGCCATTGCCCATCTCAACAACGAACACAATATTTACATGTATCATAATCCACTGGAAATGGAACAAGCCGCGAACCAATTTTATTCCATTGCAAGTTTTCCAGTAGCTGCTTTAGTCGTATTTCCCGGACGAATTTTAGGATGTCTGCAGGCTTCAACTTAGTTAAATGTTCCTCTTCGATCCAGTAATCCCCCAGGTGCTGTGCTCTAGGATTCTGGAGTGCTGTGCAGTTGATAAGTGTGTGGATGGTGGTTTCTTCTTCCATGCCACAAAATCTGCTTCTTTCTTCCTCCACTACTTTGAGCTTTTTCAGGTGCCCATTCAGGCGACAATGTCCCGTTAGGATCCCTGTTGAAACTCTTAGCGCCATTTCACTTTGACTTATGCATTCATTTGATCTCAACAGGTTGTAGTCACCCAGAAGATTCTTTTATTGTATACGCCCTACTATATTACTAATATTACATTGGGGCTGATTCCGCAAAAGGTTCCAGGCCCACATAAAGGTATTTCAGTGCCCCCCTTTGCTAGTTCATCTGCTATTTCATTTCCTTCTATTCCAGTGTGTCCTGGGGGCCTATTCTCGAATGTCGAATGACATTTGTCGTATTCGACATATGTCGATAGAAATTGTCGCACAACATTGGCATCTGGCATTCTCAAATGAGCCTCTTTTATCTGGAAAATTTTCAAGAGATAATGCACTTGCACGATTCCCTTGATCTATTAAAGGTTCTAGAATAATGATTAGCTCTCTAGCTAATTCTTTAGTTAATCTGAACGTTTTAATAAACTTTCTGTCAGGTAAAAATGTAAAAGTGCTTCCTCGTCTCTCTCGAGGCCGCTGATACATTTCTTGATTTTCTAAATTTTCAATAGCAATTAATAAAGGTGCCATTTTCCTACCTAACAAAAGTATTAAACAATGTTTCGAGTGTTTTCACTTTTGACATGTATAACGTTAACCTATAAATTTCGCAAGTAATTAAATTCTCGTGTTCGACATAAATTGTCGACTGCCTTTAACCGTTCTACAATTTGTCTATCAAAATTTTGCGAAGGCGACATTTGAGAATAAGAATATTCAGATTTTATTCGACAAAGAGGATTTCTCGCATGCGACAAAATATGTCACGGTTTGAGAATAGGGTCCCTGGAATCCAAACTGTTTACGATAGTGACCTATTTTTTCTTCTGTGAATTTTTCGAGATATTGTAAGTTACCATTTACTTCATTTTGACAACTTTCAAAAGGATCAGACTTTTTAGAGTACTCTGTAAAAATTTCAGCTCAATATGCACATTTTAATAATTTGTACGATGTATTTATTGAACACTTGATGATAAAACTCAATAATACATAATTTCACTCAATCTTATCTGATTAAATATAATTAGGGAGTATAATTATCACTATGGAGCTTTAGGCGAGTCGATTCTGCCTCACTATTAAATATTGTCAATTTAGCAATTTGCAAAGTTGATGCCCGCTCGCGTGATTTTGCTCTGTTATTATAGATAATGGCATGCTAAATGCGTTGACTTTACGGTAAGAGTTTGTTTTAGAATGTTATTATTTGACAGCTGACGGCTTACAAAGCATTTCAGGTTATGCTCTCAGACGAATTTTAATCCTTTTCACATGATTAATTTTAATTAAATTAAATGAAAAACAGAAGAAAAATGGAAGGAATGAAATAAAATCACCGAAGACGTTCATATATCTTGAGGAAAGCAACAATTTTAAGTCGAAGGGTCGGGCCCTTTACGTAGATATATCCGGAAACCTCAAATAACCCCTCTAAATCTAGTGTAGTCAAGTGGTCGAATAAAAAATAAAGAAAGAATGCCCTTTTATCCCCTATTTTATATCCAACAATCTGTCACTATCGCTGTTTTGGATTGTATATTTTTTATCCTTTCAAGTGGACCGAATCTCTGCTCCTTTTTTTTATAGTTTGAAGGATAAAATTTGCTTAAATTTAATAGAAATTTCTAAACCGACTTAAAACATAGTGTTAATATTATAAATTTCGGATATTAACTTCTAAGAGGGAATTTCCACAGAAAACTTTATGATTTAGATCTAGACCGTTACCTCGTACACTCGACAGAATAACTACCTATTTATTAGATTTATTCTGGAAACTCCTGATATAGGAATAAAGCCAGCTTTACATTAAACCTGTAGTTCAACATAAAGCTAATAACTTTCGACTAATCACACTTGCTTACTTGATGTAGTTCTTCGTCCTGGCTTATTACAAATCGAAATTTAACTTTACTAAAGACTGCTATAGGTACACGATGTCCCGTAAATGAGTACAGTGAATAGGCATGATAGATCGTTAAGAAATATTTAAAATATCAAAATGCAATTTTTCTCTAACCTTCTTAGTTTGTGAGATACAGGTTGTTTGAAGGTGTAGAAGAAATACACATTTGTTTTCATCTTTTCGGAGGATGAAAGTACAAATTCAAAATCCAAACCAATGATTCAATAAAACTCAAAGTCCAAACCACAAAATTTAATAAAAGTTCCTCTTCAAAACACATCAACAGTATTAATTATGTCAAATTCTAATAAGCCAGTGGCGTGGTACGAGGGGTTCGTAAACTTTTATTGTACCATATTTTTGAAATACCCCGTATTGCGAGCTGAAGACTTTAGTCTGCAATTCTTTATTAAATTTCTTACATAAAATGTACTCTTTATTACACTCGATAGAACACTCCATTTTCAATATTTTTAACTTCTTATTGCCAGTAAGACACTTTTTACGTTACTTATTTACGGAACACCCTGTACATACTAGAGTTTCACGGAGATAAAATAGGATACTTCCAGCGGAATTTTTGAATAGCTCTCATAAACTTGAAAATTATTATGCAACCAAATGTGCTCTGTTCGTAATACAGAAGACAAAGGATTATCAAAATGTCGGATAGTCAAGCCATTGAAGCACTGAGCTCATGTGTAATCAGTTCCAAAATGGTGTGGGAATGCCTAGACAAACTCAATGAACTAGGCGAGAACAATATAGTCACCTTACTATAGATTCCAGGACACACTGGAATAGAAGGAAATGAAATAGCAGATGAACTAGCAAAGAGGGGGACTGAAATACCTTTGAGGGCCAGGGCCCTTTTGCGGAATCAGCTCCAATGTAATATTGGAAATAGGTAAAGCCGAGAAAAAGAGAAGATCTGACCATTGGAAAGATCTAGTAGGGCTAATACAATCAAAGACTCTTCTGAGTGACTACAACCTATTGAGATCAAATGAATGCATAAGTCAAAGTAAAACTGCGCTAAGAGTTTTAACAGGGATCCTAACGGGACATTGTCGCCTGAATGGGTACCTGAAAAAGCTCAAAATAGTGGAGGAAAAAGAATGTGGATTTTGTGGCATGAAAGAAGAAACCTCCATCCACATACTTTCCAACTGCACAGCACTCCAGAATCCTAGAGCACTGCACCTGGGAGATTACTGGATAGAAGAGGAACATTTATCTAAGTTAAAGCCTGCAGACATCCTAAAATTCCTCCGGGAAATAGGACTAAAGGAACTACTAGTTTCTGAGACTCTCCTCAGAAACTGAGTAGAAGTAAGGGGGCACAATAGATCTTTTAGGTCTCAGTGACTGTCACCCCAAAATACATACCTACATACAATACAGAGTGTCCTACAACTACAAAAAATAATTAAATTGTTATAATGAGTTTCAACTTTCTTCATATATACATATCGTTCGTTCGGTAACTCAACCACCACAATGGACCCTCGGTACTACGTATATATATATACACGTCAGTTATTTATTTATTGAAAATAATTTCATGAAAGATATTCGACGATATTCAAATGAACTATTGTAAAGACAAAAGAAGATATGCACGAACTGTATTTAATATAAAATATTAATTTATTTATTACTTCATAAGAACAATAGATTGATTTTATTAGATCGGAATCGAAAAACGACAATTTGCATATAACATGCTATACCTACCATATTATTAATAGATTTCTGTTTATGGTATACCATCTCTTAAATACATCGATTCATTCACTTCCATTACTTTTATTATTTTCTATAAAGCTCATTTCACACTATACGGTATCGATCCGGCACCGCGTAGTTAATATTAGAACAAAAATACCAACTATATAACTGTTATAATTTATGTTTGTGCTAATTCCAATTCCTCTACATTAAATTACATAAATCAAGGAAGTAAGGATGTGTCTATTCGACCCCATAAATACCCTTATTCACATCGGCACATATCAATACGAATTAAGTCGTTAGTTGTAAATCAATTGGTGCAATTCGAAATGTAATTGTACAATAGCCCATGCGGTTGATATCTATCTAGATATCCATTGGTGTAATAGTAATTTATGTCAATAAGGTTTCTAGTTGAGAATTTCTCATTGTCCTGTAATTCCGTTTAATAGGAAATTATGTACCATTGATTTATGTACGAAATTATTTCATATCTGTCGAATAATTTTATTTGATAAGTGGCACAAGGAACAAGCAGCTTAAAATGTAAGAAATTCCGGCGGCCAATCCGAAAGATGCACCTAATATAGCATAAATTCTATTCAAACGAATCAATTCTAATATCGAACATACCGTTAAAACGATTCCAATGAAGAACAGTACATAAATCATCCAATATAAGTGGTTGAATGCACTGGTCAAGATACCTGCAACAAAATTAACATATTAAAAACATTCTTAACGCGATAACTCCTTCAAAAAATAGGTCTAATCGCCGCAAAAGAGATTACCAAAAAAAAAGTAGTAGACAAGCACTACTAACCCTGAACAGACCACGTATCACATCAGGCCTAGTACTGGAGTGTCACCTGTCCCTGATCGAAGCCTGTAGCAACAACGAAGTCACTCTAGGCTGGATCAAGGGCCACAGTAAATCGCCGACTCACTAGCCAGGAGAGCAGCCTCCCAAAAACTCTTGGAACCTGGCACTTTCATAGGTCTGTCGGTGTCGGATATGATTGACCTGCTAAAGGAACACTCCCTTGAAAAGTTTAAGGGTAGATGGAACTACCTACTAGTTTTATCATGAGCTAAGTGAATGTCACCAATTCATAGTTTGGCTGTTTTTTTTAAATGGCAGATTAAAGAGGTACTTACCCAAAATAATGAGCATAAGTGGTAGAAGTAAGCCTATGATTCCAAATATTATCAAAAACAGTGACATCAACGTGTAGGCGCATTTAAAGTCACAGACATGCTTCGAGTCGATATAATAGAACAGGAGTAGAAGTGATGAGAACAAAATTCCCAAAAGTAAGCAAGTTCCTATAAAACTCCTCCATGGTTTGTTTTTTACCACTTTTTTCCTACAATGACATACATCTGGTACGATTTGGGGTCGTGCGGGGATTAAAACGTGAGTAGGATGTAACATTTTATAAATATTTTGACGTTTTTATTGAAAATGTCAAAGAAAATTTCCAAATACCAACAGAAATATTAACTTTATCCTTCCTGTATGTATTATTAGAATAGTCGAGATAGAGAGAGAGGTCAGCCTAGAACATTATCTGAATAATACGTGGGGATCATGATACATGACTAGTGACAGCGCCATCTGCTGTCAAAGTTACATTAAACGTTATGTGTATATATAATTGCTGACTATTAGTTATTGTTAATTACCTCTCGGGGAGCTACTGTTATTACCCGTTATTATTATTGAATGTATTAAGAAAAACCTATCGAAAATTTGGAAGAAAAGTTTTACTCAATTTGTACCGTAAGTAATTCGGAAAGACTGTAAAAAATTTATGATCTGGAACCCCCGGGAAAATTTAACGTTCCACTGTTAATAGACACTCATCTTATATATAAGTACAAGTCTATAAGAAGAAATCGTCGGGCCTAGGCTATAACGTTAATTGGTACAATATCGTTACTTTGCTCCATATCTGTTTCAGGCAGGAGGAAATACCATCGATAAAATCACTAAAATCTCCCATCAAACTATATAGACAGCCATTCTATAACCGGTAAGCTGCTGATGAGATCGATATACAGGGTGGATCGTTTAAATATTAAAGTACGAAGAGATTTTTTGAAATTTACGTAGAAATAGTTATTTTTCCAATACTAGCTGTGAAGTTGACAATTATTGCTTCTTGAATTTCTCTATAAGTGGTTAATAATGTCTTCTATTATTAACCTAGGTCAATAATAGACAAATTCATATATTTTGAAAAATCTTACCGGACAGGAAGATCTACGGAGACTGCACTGGTACAACTGACGGAGGATATCCGAGGTGCTCTAGACAACCAAGAAACTGTAGTATGTGCATTTTTCGGACTTTTGACAATACTCCTCATGAGGCTGTCAAAAGAGTATTAAACAGAAGAGGTGTAGACTGCACAACATCCAAATGGATGTCGGAACTGCTCACAACAAGAGTAGCAGAGACGAGGACGAGCAAAGACATTGTCTCCATCTGCACTACCAGAGGATGCCCACAGGGAGGAGTAGCATCCCCATTAATGTGGAGTATGACGGTTGACGAACTCCTGTGTGGTTTGACGGATCTCGGAATATCCTGCCAAGGATATGCCGACGATATTGTCATAATAGCCAGGGGGAAATTCGAAAACACCCTTTGCGATATTGTACAAAAGGGTCTGAACTATACAAATAGCTGGTGTAGGCGAACCCCAATAAAATCATCTTGATAGCCTTCACTAAGAAAAGAAAACTCAACCTCAAAACCATAAAACTTGATGGGTACTTGATTGAATGGAGACAAGAAGTAAAGTATCTAGGTTTAACTCTAGAGAGTAAACTCCTGTGGAACAAACTCGAAAAGGAGATTACATACAAAGCAATAATGGCTCTAATGGTGTGCAGAAATCTAGCAGGAAGAAGCTGGGGCTGTAACCCAAATATCCTAAGCGGGATGTACACTGCCATAGTGAGACCAATCATCACTTTTATGGAGCCATTGCGCGGAGTAGCAGAACTAGCCTATTGACGACGAGAGAAAACCTCTCCAAAATTCAAAGACTAGCCTGTATATGCATTACAGGAGCAATGGAAGTGATTAGCAACAAGAAAGAATGGGATCCAAATACCATTACCAGACTTGGAAAGAATTCCATTCAATGTTACACAGACGGCTCAAAAGCAATGGAAGGAACTGGGATAGGAGTGTTAAAAAAATTTACTTCAAAATTTACAAAGGTATCAATAGAGCCTCCCTGTAATCTAGAGATTTAATGTGTTTTTCACGAGTCGAAAGTGGAAGAGAGGGAGAGAAAGTAGCTATTATGTTTTGTGTTTGATATTTTTAATTAACTAACTTTTATAGGTAATCACTGATTGGATGTATGTTTTATCAGAAAAATCTAGCTGAACATTGCTAGTGCTTCAATATCGGGCACGTTATATTTATTTTATTATAACCGACATATAAACATGCTCAAAGATGGATTAAATATTTAATTACTATATAAACGGGAAATTTGTATACCATTAATTAGCGCATTGAAAATTCTAGATCAAGATTATTAAATCTTTTATACGCAACCATGACTTCGTTTTATCTATAGATGTTCCATATTCATTTGAAGGTAAAGATGGCAACTTTCCTTTGATGTATTCCTGATTTATTTTTCCTTACTGAATTAGTATCTTAACAGAATTCTACTTCAATGGCAAATATCGTGAACATTTCCAAATTATTATACAAACGCAAAGACGTGATGATGTTTTTTACTAAAAAAAAATAGTTATTTCGATATTTTATAAAAGTATTCATGTCACAGCAACATTAATCTTTTCAAAAGTAATCAATTTATGAGGCAAAGAAATCCTCACCAGTGAAGTTCCTTAGTATAAAATTCACATAAATTCAAGGATTACCGATTGACAGAGCATACAGAACTCACTTTATCCCATAAAATATCCAGTTGACAGAGGGAGAATAAGAACACTCAATATTTTATACGGATTTCTATACTCTCAAGCCCTTATTTGTATTTGAAATGTGTAGAGAGAAAAGATTATATTTAGATTATTTTATGTCTGGAGTCTTGGAATTCTTAGATATTTTTCTAAAGAGATTCAAACTTAAAGTCACTCAATATCTTCTGTAAGTTCCTTGTGGCATTACTTATTATTTTTTCTCCTATTTTTTGGGAATCAAACCACAATAATGTTTTTTTTTATTTTTTATTTCGACTTTTCGTTCCAGCTCAGTCAAGATTAACTAGTAATTAAATAATTTTTAGTCCCTATCTGACACAACGAAAAAAATATGGCAACTAGACAATCAATAATATTTTGAAGTTTAAGACTACAAAACTTTGTTGTCAAATTTTTTTAAGGTCCATTCAGAGTAGATCACATCTCTGGTATAATGTGAAATAAAATATTTTATTTTATGACATTCTAACGATATGCACTGAAGTGCACGTTCCAGGAACGGTTTTTATTGGGATAGCGCTTTTTTCGCTTATTCTGGAAATGTTGTTAATAAAACGCGTTTGTTGTTACTTTTTTGTGTATGATTATTTTTGTTTTCAAAATATGTATTACTCAGTTTGGTGATTTTGTGTATTGGAGTGTGTATCGATTAACAACTATTCCAATGATAAATCATAAGAAAACCTGAATAAAAACTTATGATACTATCCTGATAACAAAGGTACTTGATTATTGGAAATTTCTCTTTCTAACATTGGTAACCAAATTTGACTACATTCGGCTGAAATACTAGCTACACATTTATCTGCATTTAGCATTAAAGCACTTTCTCTGATTTTTCGTCTATTATTATTGGTCTCTTTCAATATTATTTTTGTAGAATCCCATTGAATTTTATGCCCTTCTTCCCAAGCATGTTTACAAATACCTGACTTAAGGACATCCCTATCTTTGATATAATTTTTATGTTCACTGATAGTTTTTCTAAAAAATAATTGCTATTTTTGATGTATGAATCTGTCTGTTCTGCAAGGGGTTCAATGATTTTTAATATATAATTCGATAGTTTGTTGCATGGGGAATTAATAGTGCTACAAATTGTATAATGGTATGTTTTGTTTATGAATTTTTGGTAAATCATAAAAATGTGGTGGTTTACTGTACTTAGGTGTTAACATTGTTCTTTCATGGTTAGCAAATTCGTTTTTAAATTTGAAAAGTGTCTTATAAATTTTGTTTTCAATTCATATGGGCCATTTATTAATAAATCCATTACTTTTGAATCATAATCAACTTTGTTTATAATTACAGTAGAATTGCCCTTATCAGCCGGTAAAATAATAATAGAATCATCTTTGAGATTTTTAATTGATTTTTGTTCTGCTTTTGTAGTATTGTTTTCTAAATGAATATATTTTTCTAATATGACCTTACAACGTACCCTATATTCTTCTCTTTTGTGTTCAGGTAATTCACTACTTACTTGTTCTATTGAACTAATTATTTCTAATTTTGGTATTGATTTTGGAGTCAAAGCAAAATTTAATCCTTTTGAAAGAACTAATACGTCTGAAGAATTTAAAGTTTTTGTTTGATAAATTATTGATTGTGTTCGGTACATTGTTTTATTGATAATATATTCAGTTCTTTTTGGATTTTTTGTTCAAATAATATTTCAAACATCCGGTATTTTACTAGAAAGGCAATACTGATCTTATTTTGATTGTTTTCTTCGTGTATCTTTGAAATCCGAAGCATCAAACCAATGAAATCAAAATGGGATCACCTTGGAGCTCTAATACTATTTCCAGTGTTTGAAAAAAAAACATTTTATAATCCCCTTCCAAGTGTATGAACTCTATAAATCTTCTTGGCAAGCAAAATATTGTTGACTTTCGTTAAAGTTAAGGTTAGGCAGCAGAAGTTGTAGATAAACTCTCTCGAGTAAAAGGGGTTATAATCTGGGGATGTAGTGAACCAAATTGCTGGTTACACAAACAGCGAACAGCGTCTTGTAAAAATCTCTCGATGATATTAAATCAGGTATACAAACAGATTACCTATTCCAAATTATCTACAAACTTTGTCAGACATGCCTAACAATAGATATTACGGGGAAATGATATTCAGAGGCGCGCCTCTTAAATATACAATTATATTTTATTCATTTAAAACTGATTGATATTAGAAGGTTCTTCTACACACTCTTCTTGCTGTACGGGTCGAGGCACTGGGACACCCTTCGGAACAGCTCCAAAAATCAATGCACAATAAAACTCCATCTATTGAATATACAAATCCAGCGAGAATAGCAAAAGTTCCTGCTATCATTAGAAATATTTCGTTGAAGGATATATCTATTAAACCGGTGACTATTAATGTAAAGGATATAGGAAACCACATCAACATTACCCATTTTAAAAAATTTGTGTGTGTCGCTTCCAAGGTATACATAATTAATGCGAGGATAGTTAGCACAGCTCCGGCGACTGCCATACCGAAAGTTATAGAGGTGATCGTGTTGTCCAACCAATACGTATTGAAATCACCATCTCGATTGAAATTTAGAAAGATTATGCAAGCGATGCAAAATGCTAATTGGCAAATTTTTAGGAGACCGGGAAAAGTGATTAAGTATCTGACTTGAATTGGCTTCAATTTATTTGACATTTTAGCTGACATTTTGTTGAGTTTTTAATTCGGGAGTTTAAGGTGGTTGTACAGGGGCAAAGTGGAAGGAATTGAAGCCCTGAGTGGATATGTTACCGTGAAAGACCGAAAGTAGTGAATGTCAACATATGTCAAATGCCTTGGTGAAAGTCCGAACATTTCTTAATTCTATTATACATTCGGACTTTCACCGGTATATGTCGACAAACACAAGTGAGGTCCGGTGAAACTCGGACACTGCAGGTCGCGACAAGTTTTTAGAAAGAGTAGCTGCCAAAGAGAATGTTCTACTTCAAGCAACAAAATTGTTTCGAACCTCAAAAAAAAAGTTTCCTCCTGCCCAAATTGGTGACCGTGAGAATTTAAGTCCCTGATGTCGACCGTGATCATACAGGACCACGATGAACGACCACATTACGTGAAAACTTGACAGTTTCGTATTTTGGATGCAGGGATCTTTCACATCACTCTTCACTTGATGAACATCAAGCGATGTGTGATGTGAAAGGAACTGGGGAAACATGCGCATGTGTGTTAAAATGTGACAAAAACTTAAATCTTATTTTTTTGGGGTTAGGTAATTTCTTCCTTTTTTAAAAGTAACATTCGGGTTTGCCTAGTAAACTGTCAAAATACAGTCAATTTTACTATCATCGGTGGAGGACACTGATTCCTGGAGAATACGTTTTTTTTTTTGTCAAAACATGAAGGGACCGTTCACATCACACGTTCACATCAGTATTCACTTCACTTATTCAAGAATACTGGTCCAGACCCTCGAAATGTGTTAGCGGTTGTTGGAATAGAGGATTCAGACTTTTATAGATTAGCTAACAAAAATGGTACCTTGAAGCAGCTTTTCACCTCTAATCAGTTCGTAATTTGTAAAGGAAAGTTACTCTCCATATAGACGAAGTTTCAACAAAAGAAATGTCGGTAAGGGAAGCATCTTCTGCTAATTCAAAAAGTGGAGGGCAGCTGTAAAAGCAAAGAACTTTTGTGCAACTCGAAGTGCCACGATTGTTCTTATTTTTTATATTTCATTTTATATGTTCTACTGTTTGTTTTGAGTTCAACAAAGTCCATTTTCCCATATTATTTTAATAAATAAAGACCTATGGATTTTTTTTTTTCAAAAAAAATTCTTTTTAACATAGGAGCACCATGAGTGTATCCTGAATGTCGACAATCGCCGGTGTAAGTTAGAAATAATGAAATTTCAACAATATTTCGGACAAACGTCAAGCAACGTTGATAATGTTCACATTCACCGGTGTATCTCGACATTCACCAGATTTCGGTCTTTCACGGTAACATATATACCATCAACTCAGGACTTGCTGACAAATGTCGAGGACGACTTGCTGATCTTGAAAGTTGGAACGCAGTGCGGCTAGAATGGATTCCGGCCCACTCTGGTTTTGAAGGCGGCAGCTCCTTTTTGCGGCCTGGCCCGACCCTGGGTCTAACAAAACAAACAATACGCAAGGAGACGAGGAAGTGGCTGAGGAACCAGCACCTTGCTCTTTGGAATGCTCTGCAGGGTCCTAGACAATCCAAACTTCTACTGAAGGGATGGATTGATGGACACGCTGAGGCAGATATTGAACTACCAAGGGGTAGGTTGAGGAAGATAGTAGGACTCCTAACAGGGCACTGCTGTGTGAGGAAGCACCTCTAAAACTAGGGGTAGAGGAAAGTTCCCTAGGTAGGGGTTGCGGCATGACTGACGAAACGTCAGTCCATGTTCTCTTAGAGTGTCCACACTGAGCTGTACTACGCAGGTGAATCTTCGGAGTCCCTGTTATGGCATTTGGGGACACAAGCAGGCATCCACTGAAAAAGGTTGTGGCCTTAATTGAAGGGCTCAGTTTCATGGATGTCTAGGTAGCAGGAATGGCACAATGAGCCTGCCAGTGGCATCAGTGCCGGAACCATGGCTTGAGTTTGTCTAGGTCAAGGCTTGCCTGCACATTTAGTAGTAGTAGTAGTAGTAGTAAATACTGACATTTGTACCACGTAGACCATTATTTCTTCATATAGTGTGCTGAGAAACTCTCCTGCCAAACGCAAAATTTTTAATTTCTATTCTTCATCAATGATGATTTTGTATTGGAACAGCAAAAATTACTAATTTTAAGTCTATCCAAAAGCAAATATGGTATCTGGAAATCGTTCTGCGTATATTCGTTCGGCTGCACGAGCCTTAATTACATTACATCCCACTTAATATTAAATGCATATCAGGCTGGTGTTGGTAAATTTACTAGATTTTTTGGGGCTTTTTTTTAATTCTTCTCAAATTACAATAAATCTGTCATTCAAGAAGGATAATTGTACAAAAATAGAATGAAATTGCTTTTATATTCGTCAAAAATGTGGTGAATTTCATCAAATTATGGAAAATTCAAAAACAATCAAAAGTTTAAAATCATTCCGTATACATTTTACACTAACAGTGTGTCTGATATTATTCGTTAAAATGAGTAATGTTTTCCTAATTATCTAGAATATTACCAAAGTTCATCCATCCAATTATATCTAATTTATGACAACGTTCTGACACTAACTGTTTTATTCGTTCAATTTACTTCGAATGGTTAATATCTGTAGACACGATACACAATATAGTTTCCAAACAACTGTTTCTATAATTATTATCTTCGCTATTCGGTAATTACATTTTCGTTTAGATTTTTATGTGTATATATCTCTCGATCTAGTTAGCCACCAATTTATTTATTTCTACAGAAGCCTACCAACAACAGACAGCCAATAGACATTATTTATTTATATTTATTCATTTATTACCATATTTGGAAGTACTTTTCATGTTATTATAATTTCTATTGGTTTCTGAAGCTAGTTAAAGTAATAATACCAAAGATACAGAGACAAATATTAATACCAGATCGTAGTTTCTATCTTGAAGTTCACTTGGACATTCATTGTCCAAGTAATCTTCAATATTGATCCAGGATACAGAAGACAGAAGATTTTCACATTATCGGATAGTCAAGCAGCCATTAAAGCACTGAGCTCTTGTCCAATCAGTTCCAAAATGGTGTGGGTATGCCTAGAAAAACTCAATGAACTAGGCGAGAACAATATATTGTAGTCTCCTTACTATGGATTCCAGGACACACTGGAATAGAAGGAAATGAAATGGCAGATGAACTAGCAAAGAGGGGGACTGAAATACCTGTCTGGGGGCCCGAACCCTTTTGCGGAATCAGCCCCAATGTAATATTGGAAGAAATAAGTAAAGCCGAGAAAAAGAGAAGATCTGACCATTGGAAAGATCTAGTAGGACTTATACAATCAAAGACTCTTCTGAGTGACTACAACCTGTTGGTATCAAATGAATGCATAAGTCAAAGTAAAACTGCGCTAAGAGTTTTAACAGGGATCCTAACGGGACATTGTCGCCTGAATGGGCACCTGAAAAAGCTCAAAATAGTGGAGGAAGAAGAATGCAGATTTTGTGGAATGGAAGAAGAAACCTCCATCCACATATTTTCCAACTGCACAGCACTTCAGAATCTTTGAGATTACTGTGACATTACTGGATAGAAGATAGAAGCCTGCAGACATCCTGAAATTCCTCCGTAAGATAGGACTAAAGGAGTCAATTTCTGTTGAATCTTTTTCATAAGCTAACTCTTTCTCACCCATTTTTAATCCTTAGATAGATAGATAATTTATTAGTGTTTACCATCATACACATATGACATAAGTCAGACACAGTATAAGACTATAGTTAAAACAATTAAAATTAAAATGTATACAGACAACAGCATATATATAACAAACATTTGATATAAACAAGAATATAAATTAAATAAAAAGTTACATTTTCAAAGTTTGAAATACAAAAAGATCAAAATTAGGTGAGGAATTAGATGTTACGCCACCTACCAAATTCATCTAGCGAGTGAAAACAATATTGGATTAAATTTTTTTTCTAATTTTGACATATAAAGTGACACTTTTTAAAACTGATTGACATTATGAAACATCTTACTTTTTGTAACTAGTTGCATAAAGTAAAATTTTGTGCAATTGGTGACGAAAAATGTATTTCAAAATTAGTGACAAAAAGAATTATTCTATTTATTAAACTATTATAATACAAGTTAAAAACATAAATTATAAATTAATTAATTATTATAAATATTGATAACACAATTATTGCAATTATTCAAATTAATTCCCGACGACATATTTTTTTCATTGCTCGAACTTGCTGTTATCTGGGAAGCGGCGCACATTGCATTAGATGTTCCACCAAATATTTCTTGCGCTATAAGTTTTTTTTTTATTATTCATGGAATTTTCAACATATCCCTCCGCAACAGAGGTATAGATTTCCAACCTCCATGCCTCTTTAATTTTAAAATATCAAAATATCAGCGCCAAAATATCTGCTAGGAAAGTGACAGAGCTTCTTCTGAAGCAGTGGCCAGTATATAGAACAGGATTTGAAAGACCAAGAAATTGTGCAATAACTTTTGGCAGACTGCTAAATTTGTTAATTCCCACAGGATTTCTGGTACATTTTCCATTCGCATATTTTACAAAAAATCTGTTGTATTTAAGAACCTGGGGACGCAACTTAATATATTTTCTTAATATTTAAACAAGATTCGTATTTTCTATATTTCCAGTGGTAATTGCAAACTGCCGTATAACTTTTGTTTTTGAAGGTGGGATATCAACACGAAAATGGCTTCCTTCGTCTATAAATTTCATAAATATTTATGAAACTAGCCCATTTTCAAACTATACACACGAGTAAGAACTTGACAAACTTTTTTCTTCAAATAATCGACCACCTTCCATTCATTATCAAAATTCTTCCATCACTACCAATTCCGTATCTTGTACAAGACGTAATTTAACAACCGTCAGTAGAACAAGATTCAATTTATATGAAAAAAAAAGCCGATTTCAATTTAAATTTTAAATTAACGAATGTTTTAAATAACGCGTTCATTTGATTGAGGAGACAAAAATGTTTCAATCAATCAAAACCATGTAAAAGGTAGTCGGAGTGATCAAGAACTCAATGGGACTAAATCAGTGAAAGAATGGATGGATGCAGAAGATATTTATATCATTTTTATGGTCACTATTATCATAATCTTCTTTTTATTGCCAGGCAGTAGTGGGCTGTGTTTCTCTTTGTGTACGTACAACATATTCTTTTCTTTATTTATTGAGTTGATAATTCTGAGATATGTCACGTAGAGCTTTTAAATCTATTAGACCAGTAGACTAAGTTTTCTAAGACTTTTTTATATATGAACTCGACCTCGTAGGTTACGAAAATTACCTTTAAAATTTTCTAAAGTGACTTCCTCAACGGTAAGAACTTTTCAAAAATAATATCCTACTTTCTTGTCCCCTTTACCCCAATAAATTCAATTCACCTTCGGTGAGTGGTTTATCTAGATTTGGTTTCTGTTATAGTAAAGTATTAAAGGAGATTTCCTTGTATATTAAAAGGTGAAAACCGATGTGCTAATTATAAATCCAATAATTACTGATTAAATTGTTATTAAAGTAGATTAAAGTATTGCGGAGTTTCCCTTATATTGGAAATTATCTTGTTAAAACACCCTTCCTCGATATTTCTATCAAAGTATAAGCTCTTTGTAATACCGACGAGAGAGGAACCCTGCTTTTGATAAAACCCAATTTTGTTCGAACTTTGTTGATTTCAAAATAATAATTCCTTCACGTGAGAATCACTTTAAATCGTTATTCAACACCCCTATATACAGTGTCATTTCCATAAAACAAAATATAGCAAACTACTTACACTGTAATTGAAATAAACAATAAATAATGAAATCAATCAATAAAAATGTATTAGCTGCGCTTGTAAATCTTCTTCTAGATAGAACACAGTGTATCTTGTAGGATATAAGAGACGTCTGATTGCAAATAATCCCCAAGGAGAGCCTGGAAATTATGAGATTAAAGACTCTTCTCTATATAAGAGTCAATGGAGAACCAATATACCAGTGGCGTGGAAAATATTATTTAAAACAATTATATTTAAATATACTGAATGTCAAAAAATATTCTTGAGTACCAAAAATTTGATTTACAGGTTATCTCTTGAAGTGAATTGTTGGCCAATTCTATTGTAGTAATGTGAAGATGATTCTTACCCGAAGCATCAGCATGCAGCAACTGTTGAAGGTGCTTGACACAATAACTTTATCTTTTATTTCAACCAAAACTTTGCATTTGTTGAATCATCTTGTATGTATGTATTTATTTTGGGCAGTCACGTAGCTATAGCTTTTACATGGGGAGGGTTTGGGTTTTTTTCATCTGATAGGTTTAGAAGGGGAAAGCTTTATTGAAGGCGCCGCCTAAGACAAAAAAAATCGAATGCCACGACCTAAAGCAATTTTTCAAGTTCAAGAAATAATAATAAGTTTTTTTTTTTAATTATTTGTTTGACTTGGCTACATCTAAAAGTATTTTTAAACATCGTTTTTCGTTTTGCCTCCTTCTGCTGAAATGGTTATAACCATGTATATATATTTTTTAAAGGAGCCGTCCCTTTCGCCGCACCACCTCAGCCTCTTGGGCTTATTGTGGATTCTCCAAACATTCTGACTACAGCCTATTCAGCCAATCCGTTCCCTGTATTAGCTCATACAAGTTCTTTACTGGTCTGGAGTCATTTGGGGTCTTCCATTTAGGTTTTGCCTCCTTTGGTCCAGCGTCTCACAGTTGTTTAATATGTGCAGAGCTGTTTCTGTGTCCTTTTTGCATCTCCTGCATGTGAGGTCTCCGTTATACAGCCCTATTTTGTTCAGGTGCTCCTTTGTGAGAAAGTCTCCCGTAAGAAGCCCCGTTATGGTGCATAGTTTGTTCCTGCTCATTGAGAGCAGTTCTTTTGCTACTTTTTCTAATGGTTCTCTTATAAATTTCTTTCCATGTGTTTGCCAGGGCGAATTCTTCCAGAATTTTATGGGTTGTTCTTTTACCCACCCTTTTAACCATGACCTAGTGGAGCATCTGGGTATGCCCACAGAGGGTTCGGGTCCAGCGCAGTTATACTTTGACTTATGCATTCATTTGATCTTAACAGGTTGTAGTCACCCAGAAAAGTCTTTGATTGTATAAGCCCTACCAGATATTTCCAATGGTCACACCTTCTCGTTTTCTCGGCTTTACCTATTTCTTCGAATATTACTTTGGGGCTGATTCCGATAAAGGGTTCAGGCCCCCAGGAAGGTATTTCAGTCCCCCTCTTTGCTAGTTCATCTGCTATTTCATTTCCTTCTATTCCAGTGTGTCCTGGAATCCATAGTAAGGTTGTTGTTGTTCTCGCCTAGTTCATTGAGTTTGTCTAGGCATTCCCACACCATTTTGGAACTGATTTCACAAGAGCTCAGTGCTTTAATGGCTGCTTGACCTACAAAGAAGAGCTCCCAGAATAGAAGTAGATAGCATGAGAATGATAGTAATGGTAGCTCTCAATAGTGGAATAAAGATTTAGGCAAAAATTGATTGCTATCAAAATTTTTCTTTGCGGGGGTAGTGCTTACAGCCAATTTGATAATTGAAAAACATTTTTCAAAGAAACCTACAGTTCGTAAACGAAGCTAGTAGGTCACGAAAATTTTTGTTCAAGATTTGTTTATTTTTTTTTCATTTTCTTGTAACGCCAATGATGATATCGGAGACCCTTTTGACTTGGAGATTAACCGTTATTTATAGGGTCATCTCTGATTGGTATGCTTCGTCTTCTATAGGCAATCAGCGATCACTCGACTATACCAATTTACAATTAAGTATTTCTTTTGAGCCTTTGCAATTTCCATTTGTTGCTTCAAATCAACTTATTGAATTAGCCAACAAGTCGACACAAATTTTATCAACTACATTTTTTAATCGACTCCTCTCTCATATACAGGGTGGTATTTATTATTGAATCTAGTCCGTACCTGAATAAAAAAATTTGATGTAATGACAATATTAAAAATGCAGTCGTATAGCTGTAGTTAGCGGGGGGGCTCCCGCACAAGATGAAATACAGAAGCTGATACAAAAGATATCATTAATCCGTGCCATGGTAAATAATGTAATATTGTCTGTTAAGCGGACACCTGTATTTGTCACTAATAAAATTAAACATGTTGTTCCATTGTTGTTATAATGCGACTTTGTAACATTCGATTCGTGGCTTACGAAAAAAAAATTGTTATTCAATATAGCGATATGTTGATTTAGTCTTGATTTTCAAACAAAAATCGCTGACAAACGATACGAGGGTCGAAAAAATTGAAAAATAAGAATTTTCAAAAAAAAACTACAACATTCTTTTTATTACTGTGATGCCAAATATCGATGTCTCGCGTTTAAATTTTAAAGGAAGGTTGATAATGTAATAGTCTTTCGTATTCCATATCCAAAAATCGCTGACAAACGATAAAAGGGTCGAAAAAATTGAAAATTAAGAATTTTCAAAAAAAAACTACAACACTCTTTTTATTACTGTGATTCCAAATATCGATGTCTCGCGTTTAAATTTTAAAGGAAGGTTGATAATATAATAGTCTTTCGTAATCCATATCCAAAAATCGCTGACAAACGATAC
>CAJUYG010000047.1:367872-383588 GCA_910591675.1 Galerucella calmariensis | reverse complement strand
TTCCTCAATATTTTCTTTATTTAGAGCAAACTTTTGCACTTCTTATTGCGTTTGTATCCATTTTTCCAGTCCGATATTGGAATGTAACAACTTATTTGACAAAAATTCACCTCTGTAATCTTCAGTAAAAATTTCCGAACTCCAGAAATTACATTTTCTATCTAATCCACCCCTGACGTTTGATTTGAGGTTGCATCTCATCGCTATATAGAATAAAACGAAAAGGCAAAGATATGCGGAGTTATACCATTTGGCATTCTGAAGTGGTTTTTATTGAAAAGAAAATAAATCAGATATGATATAGAGGCATTTCAATAAGTTCTCGGTGGTATGGTACGGGAGAGATGCACACAAGTGTTCTTGTGAAACCTCTCTTACGGTAAAAATACTCTTCATGTTACCGAATCCGGATTCAATTCCAAGGAATCCCTGAAAAGATAAATTATTAATGTAATGAGAAGGGAATGGGGATCTTCGATACACTTTATATTTTTTGATGTTTTAATGTTTGATGTTGGGGAAATTGAGAATTTTGCTATACTTAAAAGAGGGAAATGGAAAATATTGTCATATTTTCATCGACCTTTACAAGAAATTTCATCTTGCGTACTAAAATTCGAAATATTAGTCTAGTAAATGAACACCTGAAAATATTGAAAGCTCCTGAAAACTCGCTGAAGACTTTACTTTGGTCTCAATTTGTAGTTTACGGAAGTGGGGGGGTAAATGGCCCCCTGGACCCTGGAAAACGTGTTTCTCGCCAATATTTGTTTAAATATGCGAATTAGAGATTTTTTCTCTCAATATAAAATGAAGATTGTCTTATTATCTACAAAAATGGTTTCTATCATTTTTTTGTAAAGTTCGATAGTTATCGAGATAATGAGACCTAAAAAAAAGTCTCCCCATTTCAGCTGGTGCTCTGCCTGTAGGAATTCTGCTGTCTATGCATTAACTTGTAAGCGGGCGGACGAATTGTTCCATAACTCGGCAAAAAATTTACATTTCCCGATGATTCAAAATTCATCGCAATGGGAAGACCCGTAGCTATCATTCCATGTGACTTCCAGCTCGTTCGTACTTTGACAAAAATATTTTAAAAAGCGGTCAAATTTTTTTTTACTATTATAGTGGATATTGTAAAGAATCTGAAGAAGAAGCTGGTGGCGAAAAGGAAATTCATGAATATTGAATAAATAAATTTGGCGATGGGACTGAAACAAATTAGTAAGAAAATTGTAATCAATGATTCGTAAAGAACGCTTCTCTTCTTCTTCTTCAACCATTTTACCGACACAGCGTCATCAGTTGAAAATCTGTAAATTAAGATTGCTTTCACTTAGTTTCTCTCCATTTGGTTTCCTTCGTAGGAAATATGTTAAAATTAATGTAGCTTTCAATATTGAACCAGTTCAGAATATAAATTTTCAGATATTCGCTTTACATCTTTCTAGAAATTTAATATCACTCTCGACTCTAATTTGTATTCAAGGAATAAATCCGAATAGAGCATTTAATTTGCTTTACTGCAGTCAATACGCACACTCCAGAAATGTAATCAAATCATGATAGATTTCTAAGGGAATATTTCGAAATTTAATAACGAACATTTCATTTTATTCATGCATGAAGTTCGCATTTCAATTTTACGCCATATCCTTTTTTAAAATATTTTATTGACTATTTTATTTGTTTATAGAAAAAGTGCAATCACATTGAAAAGTAGGCTTTTTCGCTTGTCATTTACAACGAAAAGTTGACGTTTCTTGAGGAAAGTTACTTTACGCTCGCCGAGCGTAAAAAATTACTTAACGCTCGATGCCCATAACAACTACAAACATAATAGGGTACAAGCATAAATTTTGCTATTGGTGGGAATTGACGCTTTATCAGGTCTCCTAACACCTTACATTCCTATTTTTACAAAAAAATATAAAACTTTACTTTTAAAACGACTTTGAAAATCATAAAATTTGAAAGTCCGCCAAAACGCGCTTTACGTCATAAAGATGGCTGCCCCCTTGGTGTGACGTCATTTGTTTACGTTCTTATTCGTGTATCACGCTCTGAGTTCTTGTGACCTAATTTGTTTCTGAAAGCTTTAAAAATGGATAAAGCCGAAAAAAAAACTTTGTATTCCAAGTATTGCATTGTTCCTGTGTGTAAATCAACGTCTATTAAAACTACAGGCAAAATATTTGTTACTTTACCTGGTGGCGCAAGCAAAAATACACTTAAGAGAAGGGCATTACTTTTGATTGTGAAGACCATTTTAATGTAAGTAACCTACTTCTATGCTAATAATTTTATTTTTAAATAGTTTGAGGTTATGTACCTATATTTCTAGGATTCAACCATAAAAACATCATTTTCTTACGACCAAACATCGAAATATGGTTGGTATATTTTATATAAATAACACATAGTTTAAATCGTACTTACGATAATGCTTAAACTCCTCTTATTTCCTCTGCATTAAAGCAGCTGTTTGACTTCATAAATTCAAGCAGCATAAATGAGTCTACTTTGGGCAAGTTATCAGTTTGTGCTTTTACAAAACCTTCGCTAGCCATATCTTTACTCACAAAATATGAAAGAATCGTCACTGAACACTGAACTAGTAAATAAGATATATTCTTCCAAAAGTTTCAAAATATCTCCGGAAATATCGAATATTTATGCCCACTTTCCACTTTACGTTGACTTTTAGAAATTAAAAAGAGCACACACAAACACGTAATGGTGTCAAACAAACATAAATGATATTTTTACGTCGATGAAGCAATTGATAGTTGATTAAAATACAATATAAACACACAACTACACATAACCTAATGCAATACCGGACATATTGACATAAGTAAACACAAGAGATGTGACATCACACGTATGGTCGGTAGCGTTCGAAAATCCTCGGGTTGTGGTCGGAAAGTGCATTGAAATTTGAATTTTATTTTAAAATTTGGGAGTAATTTCCAATGGAAACTGGTATATTTCCTATTATTAGTAGTTTTTGATATCATATTTACTATTATAAATTAATATCCAAGCAAAATATGAAATATGCGTGTACTCTATTGTATTGACAGTGACATCATAGAGCAACCTGGCTAGGGAGTGTTTTTGTCTTCTGAAAATCTTTTACAATCTAATAAATCGCTGTTTTGTTGAGTTATTAATGTTTTAAATAATTAATTAGTGTGATTGCGATGTTACCGTATTAATTTTTTGTGTGTTTTTGTGTTTAATTGTTGTGCCAATTTCTGAATATTTTGCATATA
This sequence comes from Galerucella calmariensis, assembly GCA_910591675.1. Lineage (NCBI taxonomy): Eukaryota > Metazoa > Arthropoda > Insecta > Coleoptera > Chrysomelidae > Galerucella > Galerucella calmariensis. The sequence goes on along the minus strand of CAJUYG010000047.1, from coordinate 380,307 downwards.
CTAGCCGGATGGCCTTCTAGCTGAGGGCTTTCTAATTGTAGAATAAGAAGAAGTACATTGACAGTATTGACAATAAAAATTATACGTTTGAAATTTTATAAAGTATTTGACAGGTACCTGAAATAAGAAGTATGAATTTATCAATTTTATTACTTATAATAAATATTCAAGTTATTGTAAAGCCCAACACTATTTAATATACATATGGACAGTATTATTAAAAAAAGCGAACAGTAGGTGAAGAAAATGTTCGTTGGGTATAAAAATTTAGAAAAAGTAGAGATAGCCGAAGGAGTTTTTGCAGATGATGTGGTGCTAATAGCAGGAAGTGAAAACCGATTACAAGAAAACTTGAACATATGGAAAGATGTTATGGAAGAAGAAGGCATGAAAATCAACAAAAATAAAACCAAAATACTTATAATAGGAAATCAGAAGATCAACACAGAAATTAAAATAGATAATGTACAAATAGAACAAGTAAAAGAATTCAAATACTTAGGAATAACTTTTGACGAAACAGGAAAACAAGATGCAGAGATAAATGAAAGAATAGAGGAAACAATTAAGCTATACTATGCCATGAACCAAAAATTTCTAAACAAAAAAGAAATCACCAAAGAGACAAAAGTAAAAGTGCGAATCTTTGACTCTTACAAGTAAACAAAAAAGCAAAATACAGGCAGCAGAAGTGAAATACTTGCGAAGAACATTTGGAACAACAAGAATGGACAAAATTAGAAACACAAAAATAATTAATAAAAAAACCAATCATTCTATTTTTTTTTGGTAAAAATTAGAAATTCGTACATGGTCAACAACCTTATCTTTCTTTATAAAGCGTCTTTATACGCTTTACGATCTGTACTGTTCAGTTTATTTCATCTGTAGATGTGGAAACTCGGAAAATTGAAAATGAAACGAATTGAAGGAATGTAAATATGCAAGAGGGTAATATACTCTTGGTATATTTCATTGCGCTGACCGCTAGGACGCTGGGACGACATTCTTTATTTTCATTTAAATATATTGAAATACCACATTGACAGGACTTTGCTTATAAAACCGAATAACAGAAATTTTTATTCTCTTTATGAAACATTTTAAAACCAAAAAATATCTCCACACACACCATTTGATAATAATATCCTTTTCGAAAATGCATCTTTGAACGTTATTGACAGCCACATTAAGGGGATATACTCGAATGGATTTTCCCGTGCCTTTTCCCAGCTATCATAAAATCGACATCTGTAACAGATCAGCCACAAAGGAAAAGAGAATCGATTAGGCAGACTCGCAGTATTCTTCAAATCGCTTTCACCCCACAAAAACTCCGGTTTGCTCGAATAGGGGAAGAGTTTTTATTATTAGAGTGCGACATAACAAAGAAATAACAGAAAAACGAAGGTAAATACATCGAATAGTTGCTTGAATACAATTCAATCGTAATATTTGATTATTTAAGAGGGTTTCAATAAAAAACGTTATTATTAATTCAAGCACCTATTTTGTTTTTCAATCTACACACACTGATAGGATGCTCAAGAAGAGAATTGTGTGGTTTTTTTTTTAGGAGCCGTCCCTACGTCGGCACCACCTCAGCCTCCTGGGCTTATTGTGGATACTCCTAGTGTTCTGACTACAGTCTATTCCTGTATTAGCTCATCCAGGTTCTTTGCTGGTTGGTTGTAAAAGTCTTCTGAAGTCATTTGGGGTCTACCATACAGTGTCTGCCTTCTGTGGTCCAGCGAATCACAGTTGCATAGTATATGTAGAGCCGTTTCGGTATCCTTTTTGCATCTTCTGCATGTAAGGTCTCCGTTATACAGCCCTATTTTGTTCAGGTGCTCCTTTGTGGGAAAGTGTCCCGTAAGTAGCCCCGTATGGTGCGTAGTTTGTTCCTGCTCATTGAAAGCAATTCTTTCGCTACTTTTTCTGATGGTTCTTTTATGAATTTCTTCCCATGTATTTGACGATTCTGCTCTTGCGAGTTCGTCAGCTTTTTCATTACCAGCGATTCCTTTGTGACCTGGGACCCATTCCAGTGTTACACTGTTCCGAGTCGCCAGTCTTTTAAGCTCTTCGCCGCATTCCCATACTAGCCGAGATGTCACCCTATAGCTCTGATGTGCTTTGAAGGCAGCTTGACTGTAGATCCTGTGTGGTTTGTGTGGGGTGGTTCATTGGAATTCGAGGCTCTAAATAGCTGGTCCCAAGCATGCTTTATGGTATTGAGGTCGAGGGAGTGTTAAATGAGGTCCAAAGCACGATGCAGCCGAGCATTATCGACTAAAAACAGAAAAATTGCTTCAATAAATGAAGCAAACTAATAACAGTGTTAATAACTTTTGTAAGTAAATTTCCGCAGTCAAGCTCCCATCAACTCTAATATATAATATTGGAAGGAATAGGCAACGCCAAAATGAAGAGATCTGAGACACAAGAATGAGATAAATAGGTTTTTATCATAAATAACACTTTTTCCTAAAACTTGAAATGAAAATGTTCCTCTTTTTGGACAGACTGTATACAAATATGTATCGCATGGTCATTGGGGGATGTTTTTCCATTGAAATGACGATGTAAACAGAAGGTGTGGTTAAATGAAAAACCCATTAGTAATACTAATTGCTAATGTTTAAATTGCTCAATCTTAGGCTAACCACCCCTCCTCTAATGAATATTGATTTGACGTTTGAGTGAGAACGAAAAAAAAGGACAATAAAAGTTGAAAAAAAAGGAGAGGGACACAAATAAATAATAGAGAAGTGTTAAGGGGCAATTTATGAAGACATTCCTTTAATTGAAGTATCTGTAAATTAAGAAAAAACTCGAGCGTGCCAACCAAACGTCACTACAAGAAAAAAAGTAATTAACTCGGGTGAATAATTAAGAAAAAGAAGAGAATATAAATATACTTTGAACTGTCTTATTAGAAATCAAGTGGGACACGGCGTTTTGAATAGGGTCGTTACTCAATTAGTGAACGTTCGGTGGATGTAAAAAAAAATCCAAAACAAAATTTCCCATTTCGACTATCGTAAAATTCTCCACGCCACAGTTTCCATTATTAACATGCCGATTCAGAAGCGTCTTGATTCGCTCGGTAAACCAAAAACAGATCGCGGTTGAACATTCCGGGGCACTACTCTACGATCGGCTGCTGCTTAATGCCGTTCCGGACCATTTGTAAGTTTGTTGCTTCATTTCCTTACGTTTTACTCCCTTTACCTCCCAACGCCTCTCTTTCTCTCTTTCACAGATTGAATTCTCCATAGGGAATATCCATAGTTGCTCTTTACGTTCTTTTCTTTTCTGCGGGAAAAAAAAAGTTTTCAAACCACGGGAAATATTTGTGTCGATAGGGTGTCTTTTGTATAAGTCGATGGGGGCTGTTTACGCCGAAAAAGCTGGTAAAATTTTTTGTATATTATGTTTGTTTTCAAGATTGGTTGAGATTCGCAAAGAAAATAAAGTCTACAAGAGTCATACCATGGGAATACGTCAGTTATTCGATAAATTCTAATTCTAATCAAGCAAGTACACTTTAATTGTTGAGCTGTGTTTATGAATTTATGTTAATTGAAACTGAAAACACCAGAAGCAGATGAAAAAGCAGATGAACTATCAAAGAGGGGGACTGAAATACCTTTCTGGGGGTCTGAACCCTTTTGCGGAATCAGCCCCAATGTAATATTGGAAGAAATAGGTAAAGCCGAGAAAAAGAGAATATCTGACCATTGGAAAGATCTAGTAGGGCTCATACAATCAAAGACTCTTCTGGGTGACTACAACCTGTTGAGATCAAATGAATACATAAGTCAAAGTAAAACTGCGCTAAGGGATCCTAACGGGACATTGAGAGAGAAGGGAATTTTTGGGAAATCGAGGCTGGTCAAGCGAACACCGGATAAGGCGGAAGAGACAAGTGAGAGCAGCGATACTGGGGTGAAAAGGTAGGAGGTATCGCCTCTGGAGAATAAGGAGCAGAAGAGGAAACAGAAGGAGAAAGGAAGGGAGGAAGTGAAGAGTGGAAAAGAGGAAGAGAGGGAGAGTGTAGAGAGATTTAAGGAGATGGTAAGGCGACTGGAGAAGAGGGTGAAAAGGCTGGAAGATCAGAAGTCGGTGGCTGGGGGGCGGGTCAGGGAATTAGAGTGTTTGAGGAGAGAGGAAAGTAGAAAGGAGAGAATGCAAACACGATGGGAGGAGGGGAAAAGAGACTGGGATGGATGGAAGGAGATTAGAGATAAGGGCTGGGAAGATGAAAAGAGGGAGGGAATATAGGTGAAGGTGGGAAATCCAATGTTAGGGGATGAAAAGATAAAAGTGGTATGGGTGACTAAGGAAGACAGTGGAATGGAGAAGGGGATACAGAAGATGTTTATAGATAGGTACCCGATGCTAGTTGAAAAAGGAGAGAAAATGGAGTGGGTTAAGGAGGTATGCACTACGGAAAGAAAGGGTACAAGGGTGAACGCGGAGGAGAAAAAGGTGTTTGATATGATGAGTCGACTGTTTGAGGAAGTGGGTAGCAATGTCAGCGTTGCGCTACGCAGGCTTGAGTATGTGGAGATGGAGGTGCTGAGGAAGATGATCGCGTGGTTTAGAGATGGGATGAAGGTGGCAATTTATGCAGATAGGGAAAAGGAAAAGGAGGTCAGGAATGAGGCGGTAATCCTGAAGGATATTGGAGAAGTCAATCAGGAGGGGATAGAAAGGATAAAGAAGGGTTTGAGAGAGGTAGAAGGAGAGTGGGTGGATAGACTTAGAGTCTCATGGGTAGTGATTCCGAGGCGGGAGTAACGGCGAGCTTGAGGTGGGAAAAAAACGGGACATTGTCGCCTGAATGGACACCTGAAAATGCTCTAAATAGTGGAGGAAGAAGATGCAGATTTTGCGGAATGGAAGAAGAAACCCCCATCCACATACTTTCCAACTGCACAGCACTTTAGAATCCTGGAGCACAACACCTGGGAGATTATTGGATAGAAGAGGAACATTTACCTAAGTTGAATCCTAAAATTTCTCCGGGAAATAGGACTAAAGGAGCTATTAGTTTCTGAGACTCTCCTCAGAAGCTAAGTAGAAGTAAGGGGGCACAATAGGTCTTTTTGGTCTCCCCAATGTCACCCCAAAATACATTAATACATGATCTCTGATAAGTACTCAGGTGCTAACCTTGTTCTAGGCTCTATTTTTAAACAGAAAAAGTAAAAAACTTTGATGAATCTAACAGTTGATAATTTCTAATAAAAAATCCAAACTGTGTGATGCACTTTTATCACGAATATCCCTGTACATCAATCGATCTAACAGACACACACATACAATAACGTATACCGAACCTATAAATTTATAGAAATTAATACTGGTTATAACTCACCTAAAGGATAATTATCCCACATTTATAGGATAATTAATGATTTTTCCTAATTAGTATCGTGCGTGATAACCGATTAGGTCGAGATTGGCGTACGCTGTCCAACTTAGCTATAGAAAATCTTTCCTTAAGTTCATCTCTTTCCCGAGTCATGCGATTCAGCTATCCGTCAAAGAGTTCGTTTAACGTTTGACGATATTTCTGACAATTATCGAGACTGATAAAAACAGTTTTGTTATACTAAAGTTGCGTTAATCGATAACTTTATACATGCTATAACAAGTAGTTATTACAGGATTATTACAGTTTTCTGTAAAATTGTCGTATTTAATAAAGCGCGTTACCAATAATAAATAATTATTTTGAAACCGGTCTACAAATTATCTTGTCCCTTCTAATTGCAAACCAGAATGATTGGTGTTAAATATCTTGTAGATATACCAACCCCGTAATGGCATGGTACGATTGCGCACGGCTGGTGTAAACCCCGAAGTAGGAGTGGCTAAATTGAGGCTAAGCCTATGGCAAGAGGAGCTTACTGAGCTACTTCTGCTGCAGGCAGCCAATGATGCAATTGAACCCAGGTTTGTGTTCAATAAACCCTACAAAATACAAATAAAACAGAACACAGAGACGCATATAAAGTGCTATTCAAAAGTCCCCTCCCCCCTTCGTATCTTTTGAACGGCTACACTTACGTTAATAAAATTTGGAGGGTGAAATCAAACTTGTGAAGAAGAGTGTTGTAAACTTCTCTACGAATGGTAACAGGTGACGTTATAGTAATAGATGACGTCACAGTGCCACTCTGGCCAATAATTTTAAATAGGACCTAATGGCAAGTGATATCTCGTTTGAAAGGCATCGACATTGGCTACATAGCCATATTAATTTTGTTTGGGTTTAAACTAATTTTGACGGATAAATTAAATAAATACCAAAATTATTGAAATTCCTTTTTTAAATTTAATTAATCAAATATTAACAATGGATTCTTAAAGCAAGTGTTCGAAATGTGCTCCGTCAACTTCCTGACAGTAATACATCCTATTAGTAAACTCAAGTCATACTCGTTCGAATGTGTCAGCTGAAATTGCATTGCATTCTTCAATAATTCTTCCTTTCAAAACGCCAATGCTATCTGGTGCCGTAGTATAAACCTTGGATTTCAAATACCCCATAGAAAAAAATCTAATTGTGTCAGATCTGGTGACCGAGGTGGCCATTCTATAGGACCTCGTCGGCCGATCCATCTACCTCGATATTCTTCATCCAGGTAACGTCTTCTGCACCATAATAATGTGCAGGAGCACCATCTTGTTGAAATGTTTTTTCCAGATGGCCGAATTCATCTGGATTATCTTCCAGAATTTCAAGAATTAACGGCTCAATTGCATTTTGCAACATCTCCAGATACACTTCACCGCTTAAATTTGAATTTAGGAAGACAGGACCAACTATGTGGTTTCTTAAAATACCTGCCCAAACATTGACTTTTTCTGGAAATTGGGTATGTTGTTCACGAAAGGTGTGAGGATTTGTGTCACTCCAATACCTTACATTTTGTGTATTCCCATTTCCATTGAGGCAAAGAGTACTTTCGTCACTAAAACAAATCTTTGTGTAATGTGGGTTTTGACTTATTTTATTTGTCATACATTCACAGAATTCGAGTCTTCTGTCGGGGTGGTCATCCGAAAGGTGGTGCACCATTTTTAACTTGTATGGATGAAATTTATTTTTAGCCAACACTCTCTGTACTGTACTTTCACTTACTTCACAGATAGACGCAACTTTAGTTGAAAAGGAAGTAGGGTTTACTACCATTTCAGCAACTATATCAATTTTTTTATCATCACTAAATGTTGGTCGACCAGATCGTTTGGCATCTTGAACACTACCTGTTGCTTCAAACTTGTGAAGAAGCTCCTTCAAATAAGTTCTCGAGATAGGGCTATCTGGGTATCTCTCATTAAATAAACGTTCCACTTCATGGAGATTCTTTCTAGATTCACCAAGTATTAAGATATCTGCTACTTTGTCGGCTTGAATACGTACCATTCTGCCTTTTTAATCTCTCAAACGTCTCGTTAAACAATTATAAAATTGAATATTTAAGCTATTTAGAAAAACTTTGCAAAGCAACAAATACTATTAAATTAAAAACGTCAATTTTTTTGACAACTAACCAGAGGCGGACTGAAAAATCTTCAATATTTAAATGTGAAATAATAATTTTGGTATTTATTCAATTTATCCGTCAAAATTAGTTTAAACCCAAATAAAATTAATATGGCGATGTAGCCAATGTCAATATCTTTCAAACGAGATATCACTTGCCATAAGGTCATATTTAAAATATTGGCCAGAGTGGCACTGTGACGTCATCTATAACTATTACGTCACCTGTTATACCATTCGTAGAGAAGTTTACAACACTTTATTTTCACCCTCCAAATTTTATTAATGTAAGTGTTGGGGGGTGGGGACTTTTAAATAGCACTGTATAGAGATGGCTCAAAAACGAAAGAAGGCTCAGGATGTGGAGTTTACTCCAGAGTGGAGTATGGGAAAAAATACTAGCGTCGTTCAAACAGAACTGGCTGGTATCTCATTTGCAACAAAAGAATTAACCAGAAAAGGAATTTCTGGCAAAAAAATAACAATCTGCACTGACAGTAGATAAGCCCTATTAGCCTTGAACAGACAACGTGCTAAATCGGGGCTAGTACTAGAGTGCCACCAAGATTGAGCTAACGCCTCGGCAGATAACAATATTATCCTAAGGTGGGTTAAAGGGCACGACAGGAGTAAAGGAAATCGCATTGCTGATTCTTTAGCCAGGGAAGCCGCTGGACTAAAAATTCTAGGACCCAGTGACACCTACGGCCTAACGACTTCGACAATTGCGGAACTAGCCTAACGTTACACCCATGTTCAATCCCTTAATAGATGGGATGGAATCAAAGGATGCAGTCTTGCCAGGATCACCCTGGGCGACCCTGGGAAACTGGCGCCGAAGAAATAATTGGCGATTACCAGGAAAAAACTACGTTTAACAGTAGGATTTCTGACCGACCACTGTCAACTAAGGAAACACCTCCATACTATGGGGCTAGTGGACACACCTCTATACAGGATGTGTGAACAGGAAGATGAATTACAGATACAGATATATACAGAGATACCAACCCTGTTTGAGTTTGAAGTGTAATTCAATATCCGTCGGGGCATATAGCCCGGGAAGTAGTTGTTGCTTCTTAGTTGAACGATCAGTGTTTTCCAAAACTTATAAAGCGTTAAAATAATTATTATTTTATATCTATAAGTAAATGAGTTGTTGATATTTTCATTTAAATTCAAATTGCTTACAGATGAGAAAACTCTACCACTCTTCTTTTTTACTATTAAAAATTCCAATATCAATTTTCATCTAAGGAAGTTTCGATTAACGACGATGGCATAAGTAGATCACTAATCGTTTTTAAACTTTTTCTTCTAAAGCGAGCGCGAGGGTGAATTTTTATGTATACCAAGCGGCGTTTGCTTAAAGGACCATGTAATTGATACAGGGTATCGACGCATTTTACTTTTTAAAATATGCGAAGGATTCTTTTTAAGCCGCTCATGAATCGGGATGAAGTTTGATTGAAAAGCGACAGCCATGAAGAATCCCTTAAGCTTATCTGATGTGTATAAATAAATCTACAAATAATAAACTTTATTTTTTATTAACATATTTTATCGACATGTCCAAACGACATGTCGATATGGTTTTCAACATAAGAATAATTCTTAACCAATATTTCATTAATTCTTCCACTTTTACCAAATTTAAATTATCATAATTACCATACGAGCCGGTGTTTTTTAAAATTAAATTCTGCCAAGCGTTTGCTTGGCGTATCTCTATATTCAAAGCTTGAAGAGCCATTTGACAAGTCGCTACCGGTACATTCAAGTAAACTCTACTTAAATCTTCTAGTGTCACCCATTTATCACACATATCGTTCGGTTTCATATTTATCGAATTTATCATTCGATTATTGATGTTTATTTTTTGTAGCGAGTAGAGTGAGTATTTGTGATACGGGCCCACGTAGTAAGCGTTTCGTTTGTAAGCTATTTTGGGTAAAATAGGCTTTGGAGTTATTGGAAATTTATTTTCGCTGGTTAACTTTGCATCAAAGTTGAAAAGCGCACTTAGAGTTGAGGCTATGCTTGTTTGTTGAGCTGCTTTTTGCGGCCAAAATAACTCGAACGTGGTATTTTTGGGAAAAAATGTTTTCAGCTTTTCCAAAGGCACAACTGAACAGGATCCACCTGAAAAAAAATTCTTAGTTAGAGGTAAAAACAGTAAAAAAGTATAAATCTTGTTTAAGTTGATAATGCGTAAGGCAGTAACTACTTATTTGAAGGTGAACAAATCATTTTATTAACCTCCAGTCGACCCAAAAATTTAGAACAAAGGGTGATTTTACATTTTTTCTGATGTCTCTTAATGCTTGGAGATACCGACTCAAAATCTACTGGTGCATGTGAAATTGTTTGACGAATAATATTTGGTATTACTCTCCCCCATTTATTAGATCTGGAGAATTCAGAGCCTATTCTACTGGTCCAGATAATAAAAGATAGCTATAGTGGCCAGTCGGTATGGGTCATATTAGGCCAAAAGTACAAGTAATTAGCAATATGGATTCTCTGCTGACCAATATCTACAGTTCTGTCGGTTTACCTCTCCATTCAATGTCAATGTTGATTCGTCAGAAAAAAGAATGGTATCAAGAGCTATCTCATTTCTGTTCAGCTTATTCATCAATCTTTCGCAGAAATCCATTCTACGATCTGGATCGTCTTCGGTTAAAATACATTCTGAGTTCTGACATGGTAAATGATATTTATTAAATATCAGAGATATGTAGAGGAATCACTTACAAGCAAACTAGATGTACAAATTCCAAGTACAAGTGGTACATTTAAAGAAATTACAAATTAAGAAGTAGAATTAATAAATAATTCACTAAGAAATATTGATATTGAAAATTGCACAAATTGTTCCTTTACTTTTAATATTAATAAAGTTTGAATTCCTAACATATTATATTCTAATTTTCCAGTTTTTGTATGAATGTAGAAAAAATATTGTATGCAACAAGTGCAAAAAGTGAGTTTTTTTTTACTTGTTGCATAAATAACTATTTACATATTATTATTGGAAAAAAAGACTGCAAAAAATTATATCTTAAAATGATATATTAATCATCTTTTATATACCTTTTCACTATATAAATTTTGTTCGTTGAATATTAATCTTTATACTACAGGAGTATCAAATTTTATTTTGAAAAAATAAAGAAGATTCCTGCGATAAAAATTCCCTTCACTTCGCTATTTCGTACTCTGTTACCAGCTAAACATGACCGAATATGTGACAGCAAAAAAAACAAGAAAGGATGTCATATTATATAAAGAAGGATATACCTGTTAAAAGTGTATTGCTTACTCCTTGAATTTTACAACAAAATTTGAGGTAGCACAAATCCCATCCGTCCATTTTTAAGGCAAATTTTTCAAAATAATCCATTTCTCCTTCGAAATAAAATAACGGCAAGCATTTTGTATCGTTCTTGACGCTATAGGGTATAACAGATTCCTTATTTATTCTAATAAAACCGCATAAATTGGAAATGTCGAATTCAAAGTTTTTCTTTAATTTCGTGTAGGAAATTCGTAAAAATCTACAGGTTTCTACGGCATGAGTTATATTCATCAACAATTCCTCACTGTTAAATTGTTCTAAACCATATTGAAAGTTGCAGTGATTTGAGTTTATGTCGTTTAAAAGTTTTAATTCCGTTTCGGTGGCCGTAACATATTTAATGGTGGTACAGCTTAGTAGTTCTTTTTTTATATAAAAAGGCATTTTGTTAAATCTGGCATGTTCTAGTACGCGTAATGGACAATAGTTTCCGTCCGGTCTGAAAATGTATGGTATGCCACCAGCTTCCATTAATGTCCAGCCAAATCTTCCTTTTTCAGATTCCTCATCCATCTCAACTTGTATATTCTAAAATTACAGGAAAATCTACTTTTAATGTATTTTTTTAAATGATTTTATAACTTACCTACCTTTGACAGTATGGTTTTAACTATTTTTGATAGAACTGTCAAAGGATTTTGACGTTTCATAGCACGTTTGACGATGTTTGTTTGTTTTGATTTCAAAATTTGATTATTTAAATTAATATTAACTATAAATGAAACTAACCATATGTCAACATTGAAATAATTATTAATATATTTTTATAAATTACACAATAAATTCCACAAAATAAAGGTACAAACACTCAATATAATTGATGAATGTTAAGTAAGCTGTGGATGTATGACAGGTTTTATGACACTATAAATGATTCGAGGTTATGTTTCCATAATTATTATTTACTAATTGAAAGGTGACGTTGCCGTTTGTTTGAAAAATGTACAAGTATTTCGGAAAAATAAAAAATTTCAATAAAAAAAAACTAATGTACTATATATGGCTATTTGTATTAAAGTATCGATAAATCTTTATTCAACAGCCGTACTGGAAAATTACATCGAAACCACGAAACGGGACATTCGCCAATAAATTACAACAAATATTCAAATAATTAGCAAAGCGGCTTCCGTATTATTAACTGAAATTACACTCCGAAAACTCCAAAACAAATGATCTATACCGTATTAAAATTAACTTTGGTAGGTATTCTCTAATAACTCGATTTGCAATTAAAGTAAAATTACAAAAGCTACACACCAAATCATACGGTCATTAAGAGAGAGGACAAAACGGTAAATTATAGGACCCTGACCAAAGGGGTAGTTTCGAACTTTAAGATTTATGTTTAGTTTTTGCTTTTATACAATAATTTACTAAAATTTCTATGATTATTTGGTTGATTTCCTACTGAAATATATTTTTATAAGTTTGTGGCTTTAAAAATTGAATAGATGAGGCTTTTACTTGATGTAGATCCATAGTAAATTATGAAATCAAACAATTTTAT
>CAJUYG010000047.1:234094-367862 GCA_910591675.1 Galerucella calmariensis | reverse complement strand
AAATAACGAAAATTCACTCTTTTTCGCAGAGGTTATAAACATTAGAAATAGTACATTGTTTACAGAGTAGGAATCAGTTCCAAAATGGTGTGGGAATGCCTAGACAAACTCTACAAACTAGGCGAGAACAATATTACTATGGATTCCAGGACACACTGGAATAGAAGGAAATGAAATAGCAGATGAACTAGCAAAGAGGGGGACTGAAATACCTTTCTGGGGATCTGAACCCTTTTGCTGAATCAGCCCCAATCGTAACATATTTTGAAACTTTGTTTTTTTTCTCCACTACTTATATTGTATATGTTTTTTTTACCTCGTATACAATTCATACTGTATTCGACGTTAGCTGTTTGGTTCATAACACAAAAGTATGCTAATCTATACTCCTTTCAATCGAGTGGAGTAGACCGCAGATATCGACTTTGGTTCTTTCTAGGCGGACATCCAAACATAACCTCCTAATTTAATAAAGAATCAATGGATGACAAATGTTATTAAAACTGAATTCACCAATACTCAATCACATTCAATAAACTGCAACATTTCATATAAATAATAATTGCCAAAGACTCTGAATCAACTGGACCAATAGAGGAGTTTAGCCTAAGTTCAGTGTGGCCAACAAAAAGTGGTTTTTTCTGACAAGAATGACAGCCAAGGTCTACCATTCAAAACATAAGATTTTTGCCAAAGACTCTGAATCAACTGGACCAATAGAGGAGTTCAGAATAAGGTCAGTGTGGCCAAAAAAAGTGTTTTTATCTGACAAGAATGACAGTTAAGGTCTACCTTTCAAAACATAAGATTTTTACATGTTTTTTTATCATTGCGAACATCTATTTTGCTTTATTAAAATAATGAATACACCCCCGAAGCGTATATCTTGAAATTTAAAATGACTTTTTAGCTGAATACTCAACATATTGGTGGCCAATAATTCTAGAAACTTTTGGCAAGTAACCATTTCATTTCTGTTATTCTGTCACTATATATATATATATAATGGCTTGATACCCCCGCTGGGGTTTCGCCGCTTCGCGCTTTCTAGATCCATTTTTTTGGGGTGGATCCATCCCCGTTTTTCCTTTTAGAGTTTCTCTGTCAATGCTCTCCATAGTTTCCTATCCTTAACGTTGTCCTTCCATCCTCCAATTCTGGCTCTTGTCATATCTTCCTTCACCGGTTCCAGCCATTTTATTCTAGGTCTACCCCTACGTTTCCTTCCCCCAGGATCCCATTGTGTCATTTGCAGTGTTATTTCTTGTTCTTCTGCTCTATATATGTGTCCCAGCCATTTCATTCTTTGTATTTTTATTTTCCTTACTATGTCCTCTCCTTCCAGTTCTTGCTCAATTTCATAGTTCATTCTTTGTCTGTACTCGTTATCTCTCAATTTGATTGGTCTCAATGATTCTGTCACTAGTTATGTCAAATGTCAGTTATATTTATTTTTGTTGATATTCGTTTAATTGTGCATGTCCATTTTCGATTAGATTTTTGTAGCATTTCTAGTTAGTTGTATCTCTTTTCTTCTAATTACTTTTTCCACTGACATCTGACATAACTAGTGACAGATAACAGAAATGAAATAGTGACATGCCAAGTGCTCCTAGAATTATTGGCCACCGATATGTTGAGTATTCAGCTAAAAAGTTATTTTAAATTTCAAGATATACGCTTCGGGAGTGTTTTCATTATTTTAATGAAGCAATATAGATGTTCGCAATGATAAAAAACATGCAAAAATCTTATGTTTTAAATGGTAGACCTCAACTGTCATTCTTGTCAGAAAAAACCACTTTTTGTTGGCCACACTGACCATAGACTGATCTCCTCTATTTGTTTAAGTATGTTCCGTAAACAAATGAGTCTTAAAATTTGAAAAACACTTTAAGAAAATATTTTAAAATCACTAAACCTTCATTTGTATTGGGAGGTATATCCGCCTGGTGAATATTAAAAGTTGTGAATATTCCTAATATCTAATATCTGAGTGGGACACGGAGTTATAGATTTTCTCCGATATTCAAATGAAGCTCACCCTTGTTGAAGGGTTGCGAAAATTCACAATCATATTTTCTCCAAGGGTGAACACCCTGCCCTGCCGAAATGGCTTTCGAGCCTTTGTGTATACACAAACTCAGATTTTTTAACAGGTTTTTTGTTTGTATTCGCGAAAATTGTTCGAATTTTGCATAAATTAGTTTTTCATTAAGCTAAAAAGCTGTTTACCCTCTTTACGGGTGATTATTTGTCAGGGAATATGTCAATATAATAATTCCTCCAAACATTATCTATTTAACCTCGTACATACCATTCTTTTTTTAATATTTAACAACCGATAGAAGGGTTGAGGAAGAATAAAAATTCATCTAGCTATAATTTATCATTATTATAACGAGCAATAACAACATTTTTATAGAATTCCTTAACAGCCTCCAACTAATGAATTGTTAACTGGCGTTAATTTCTTTAAATTGCAGTTCATACACTTGTTAATACTATTTTTTTCAAAACACCACATTTACTTTTTCAATCCCATTCAGATTCAACAGTCGTATCAATATTTATACATACAGAGTGTCCTAAATATGGTGTAGTAAGTTTTCTTGAAATCCACAATAGGCCAGTCGGTATGGGACTGCAGCCACATTTTTTGTCCTGTAGCTAGTGGAACGACATCTAAAAGTTCGGGTAGTTTGTTACGTAAAAATTTACGAAATTATCTTCCAATTAGCGTTAAATTTTTTTACTAATCTTAATGCAAAGTTAATGATTGAGTACCTTTAATAAAATTCTGATTTAAGAGACCTTTAATTTATCAATGATAAATCATAGAACAAATCACTTACAGTCAAAATAATAAATTTTAAATTTTTAAAAATTTATCATCGGAGTATCATGTCATAGGTAACTAGATGTCAGCAATTAATTGAATATTAAACAACAAATTTAAAATTTCTCGAGAACTATCAGAGTTAGATATAGGCAACCCTAATACCAACTGAAAGGTAATAAATTCCCACGTTTAACAGACCCATCAGATACAGGGTGTTCCATTTAAATTAAGCCAGAAATTTATGTATTAAATGGTTAGTGTTATACTGTCATATTAAAAACACCCTGTCTATGATAGCATACCAGAAAATATTGGAAACAGAATGTTGAAAGCTTCTAGTGAGATGGTGTGAAGCAAATGTGGTTATTCGTTTTTATTTTGAAGATATTGTATTTTTTCGGAGGGTCTACAAATTATGTAAAATCGATTTATCCTGGAAACTGAACTAGATAGGTATAGGGAAATGTTAATGAACTTACATTATTTTTAATAGTACAATTCAAAAATGTGATAAAATACAGGGTGTTCCATTTAAAGGAACCTAACTGATACGGCATGCTTTTTTGGAGCACCCCGTATATTCCAAAATATTTTTAAATTATAGTCCTAAGTAAAAATTCAAGATTCCTGAAATTTACAAAATAATGTAAAGTGCCGTATTTCGTAATTAGGAAAAATTAATTATTCGTAAATTTTATCTATGGAACAGATCTACCAAATAACAGTTTCCATCCTTCGAAAAATTGTTCCAATGTCACCTTATTATATAATATATTTTTTTTTTAGATACTTGGTTTTTTATTAGAATATAATATTTATATTATATATGAGTAATTTGCCAAAAATGATTATGTGCTATGCCAAAAAAATCCCATCTTAAAGCCGACACTTTCCTCTTCAAAACGCTGTATTAAAATTATTTATATCTACATTATAACTGTACAATAGTTTATAATGTACTCCGCCGCGCTTCAGAAAATAGAGTCGCGCGGATTTTTGCGGAATTTTTTCCGGACAAACCATTGCTCAAACGGAAGAAATGCAGGAAACCTTTTTTGTTGCAAACCACTTCCCCTACACTGTGGTATTTTTTATTTTTCTCTACCTTTCTCCCAGCGCAAAATATTGGAAATTTTCGAAAAAAAAAAAAGTTTTCTGATTTTTTTCCAATTTGGGAAAACGATAGAATGGTAAACTTTTTTTTAATCATAATCTACATACTTTAGGGTACTTATGAAAAAAAAATCAGCCATATTGCTAATTACTTGTAGTTGTTACCCCTATCGTCTGTCCTATAAAATATATTGACTATTAAAGTTTATTTTGAAATTCTAAAAAATACATAGTTGAGACAAACAACAAGCTCTTTTCTTTAACATGTGACACGGAACATTTTGAAAACATTTTTTCACTAATTCTAACGTCATCTTTTCACAAAGTTTCACCTCAATCGATCCGGTATTTCCTGAGTCTATAACTCCATCATCATTATTATAAATATTCTCATTTTCTCCAATTTTCATTGTCTCCCGGACTTTATACATAGCTCTCTCTTATTTTTAAATCTTCGAAAAAGATATAACCAAAAATTGTATTAAAATTCAATCAAACTTTGCTCGTTTTTTCTTAATAACTTCGAAAAATGCATTATAAATACATTATCACAAACAGCGCTTACCAAGATAACATCGTTAGATGAACGCAAAAAGAAATATACAAAGTTATATTTTTTCAATCAATTATATAAAAATTGAAGGACAACCGGTATAATACAACATATCAACACCCAAACTCGAAGTTAAGGCGCCAATTACCTCATTATTAATAAAGTTGGCTGGTCGCACATCAGACGACAGCTGTCAAAGATGATGTCACTTCCTGCCAATGATCAGCAGAACTCGTATTGATGCGTGTGCAGCCTGTTTGGCGGCACACTCGATATTGGTATAGTATACATTATCTACCCGACGTTACTTAAACCTTATTATATTTAATGCGTTTAAATTGACACCGTCCATACTTAATTGTTTACAATCGAGATCGAGTAGGTGTCGGATGTAATGCTACAATTGAAATTTAAATTTTACACAGAAAATGTATTTATAATGAACAGGCAAGGACTAAGGGGGGAGGACTACAGCCCCCGAATGCGTAGGGACCCCGTAGGGTTATATACAGGGTGTTTCAATTTTAACTGTAGATGTGGATCATTTTAGTGCTCCCAAAAACCTATATTTAATGTGTCTTCTGCACTCTATAACCGAGATACAGAGTGTTTTATAAAATTATCCTATTTCTTTCGAACCTCATAACTTCCGAGTTACCCTGTATATTATTTTGAAAATTGGTACATAACCATTACCTATAATCTCCATCAATAGTGTTACGAACTCAGTCATTCAGAAGCCGGTCCTGTCGCAAACTATGAATGCGACCTTTCTAGAAAGGTTCTCCAACAGGTAATGTTCGAGACTGTTCTCGAACAGCGTAGAAGGCTTCACCCCATTATTCCAACATAGCAAGAGAATCTGTTAACCAACAATTTGGGAATAATTGGATTGGTAGGACTGGTCCAATAGAATGGGCTCCAAATTCTCCAGACCTGACTTTCAGATTTTTTTGTATGGGGATATGTGAAAGATAGAGTCTACAACCCGATGCCTTCTACTATCGAAGGATTGAAAAATAACATACGGCAGGTAATGGAAAATATTCCTCTTGAAATGCTGACAGCAGCATTTGACAACATGGTTCGATTCCACAAATGTATAGACCAAGAAGGAAGACACATCAAACATTTGTTTTAGAGTGCCCTTAACATGTTTCTTTTTGTTTTTTACAGTTCACTTCAGAATAAAGTTCCAACTTTATATCTAAATCATTACAGTATCCTAGTTAAAGTTATCTAACTTCGCTTTCTGTGCACCGATTTTAAAGTTCAAAGTACCGTTATGGAGTAAAAATATGCGTCTTTCAATAAATTGCTAAATATACAGGGTGTCCCATTTAAAAAATTACATCTGCTTTATTCTGAAAATACGCCGCTTTTCTAGCGGGTAAACCGAAAGTACGCCATTTATATAAATGTGTCACAGCAAAACTCACGGTAATTTTAAACCTATCTGTGGAAACCGCATTTTATTATCCAGAACCGTTTCGAAGATATAAACTCTTAAAAACAGTCAAAACAATATACAGGGTAACTTGGAAGTTATAAGGTTCGAAAGAAATAGGATACATTTATAAAACACCCTGTATCTCGGTTATAAAGTGCAGAAAAACATTAAATTTACGTTTTTGGAAGCACCAAAGTGATCCCCATATACAGTTAAAGTAAGGCCCTTTCCCAATGAAACTCCCTGTATTATGGGAAATAGGAGGTCCCCAAAATCTTGTTTAGCCCCGGACTCATTTAAAGTGTTAGTCCGGGACTAATAATGGAGATGAAAAGTGACAAAATATCACTTTCATCACCTCGTTGTTGTATTAACAGAAAATATGATAGAGAATGCGGAATTTTGTTGATAACCGTATATCGTTGAAACGTCATAAACAGTAACATGTAACAGCTTTAGTTTCAACATTATACATAGGGCAAGCTAAAACGCCACATATTACGTAATTTCACGATAAGGGAAAAGTGATGGCCAACGATTCTATCAAGTAATAACTAATATACATTGCCGGCTTAAGAGCGATGTACAGTGAGATAAACTTCGGGTGATGTTATAATTGTTAAATCTCACGCAAACGATAAGGCTATTTGCGTAGATATTATACCGATTTCTATATCCACCCTGATGCATTATACACACACTGATATATTGTGATATTTGAATTAATATCTGTTACAAGGGGTTCGTTTTACATTATCTTACAAAAAAAAATAGGTACACTATGGATAGATAGACTTATCTTGATATTGGAAAATTCATCATATATTTGAGCCAATGACGTATCAAAGATAGACCTGTCTTTACACATTATTATCTTTACAATGTTTTGGTCGCAACATAAATCAGGGCGAGTATAAAATAAAATAAACAATATTATTATGAAAACAAATATTGAACCCCCTATTCTACGCTTATGCTAATATAACCTTACCTGTGAAATGACCGATTATCGTTCTTATTCCATGTATTTTCACACACTAAAAATTTTCTCACCATCGTAAATGTCTTAAAAGCAGAGATATACAAAATATCAATCAAAAACCGAATAAAAGTACAATTAAAATTTAAATCTTATTGACATATCCCACCAAAATGACAGAAGTAGTTCGAGTTTGCCAAACTGAAAATTTATAAACTAATTTTATTTAAAGCATTGATAGAACTTGGAAAATTCTAAAAAATGGTTTGATGGACCACGGTTTGGTCATAACTATTTTAAATGCTTCCTCAGAAACTAAGTAGAAGGAGAGTCTTCTCTTTTGGAAATAATCAAAATGTAAAAAAGGCTTGTCTATATTTAATACGTGAATGATTTTTTGAACCCAAAGCTGGGTGCTAATGAAACAAATACTTGGAGCGTCAAAAATTAAAGCTCTATAGAGTCGTTGAAGTATAGAAACACAGTTAATCTAAGTATAGACTGACTTAACAAAGATCGCAAATGTAAGAATAAAACCTGACAGAATAAAGGGGTGAGGCCGTTTTACTGTATGTGTTGCAAAATTCAAATGCGCGGTTAAACTAAATTTATCTTTCAGTTTATGGCAGCTACAAGAAAAATCGACTTACCTATGAATAAAACAAAACGATTTTTAGAGTCTGAAGCGTCTCGTGTCTCAGAATTATTCAATACTTTCAAAGATATGGAACTGGGAAGTCACGTGTATATTCTACCTTCTCTCTATATACGTGTGTGTGTGTTTCACGAAAAAGAGAAGAGATGTAAGAATATTTAAACGCATATAATATTGAAAGAAAGATATAACGTAAGTGACATCGAGCTAAAGTAGAATGGCATCATATACATTTATAGCGACTGACATTTCATTTAAATATTAAAGTCATCGACTGAAGAGAATATGTCGTATTCTTTTATTTTTAGAAAGGTTACTATTATATTGACGGAAAAAAGAAAATTGTAATTTCGAATAAAGACGTTAAGGGAGATTAATAAAATCAAAGAAACCTCAAAAGATTTCCGGTGAGAAATGATGGAATTGGCTTAATTAAAATATTGGTTATTTGATCCAGAAAAGAGAACATCCCATTCATCCCTTGTTTACAGAGACTCTTCTTATCACTTTGAATTTTTCAATTAATTTGAGATCTGCTAACCCACCCCTCCTACTAATACTAAAACTTATTGGAGTCTTATTCCTTGTTCTTCGAAAAGTGTTTGCTGTTTTGCTTTGTCTTGGGATTTTTAAAAGGTTTCTTGGACTTTTTTTTTATTATTAAGTTCAAATTATTCTAGAGGCAGTTTTTCTTTTTTTTTCGTCATAATACAAAAGTTGGTTTAACAAATAAATTGGTCTGTGAAAATTTAATTCCACCCTTCTTTCTAGTGTCAAAATTCTCACCGATAAAAAAACAGGTATACGTATACAGGATGGTTGTAAAAGAGCAGCCACTACAACAACAACAAAATTAGTCTTGAGCTTGACCTTTGTACAAATTATGTATCCAGTTGAACCGAAAGGTTAATTATATCTTACTTTTAATAAAATCCTTAAAAAATGATTCCATAACTTTTCCTCGATGTTTTTCTAATATATTTCGCAAGAACTTGTCATCAAATATCGAAAGGAGCTTAAGGAAGAGAACGCACCACCACTCAGTAGAGCAAACGAACTGATCTGGTACACAGACAGATCAAAAAATGAGCTCGGCACTGGAGCGGGCATATACAGAAGAAATTCATAAAAGAACCATCAGAAAAAGTAGCGAAAGAATGAGCAGGAGCAAACTACGCACCATAACGGACTACTTACGGGACACAAAGGTGCATTTGAACAAAATAGGGCTGTATGACGGAGACCTTACATGCAGAAGATGCAAAAAGGATACCGATACAGGTCTGCATATACTATGCAACTGTGAGACGCTGGACCACACGAGGCAGAAATTGTATGGTAGACCCCAAATGACTCCAGAAGACTTTTACAACCAACCAGCAAAGAACCTGTATGAGCTAATACAGGGAACGGATTGGCTGATTAGGAAGTAGTCAGAATACTAGGAGTAACACAATAAGCTCAGGAGGCTGAGTTGGTAATGGCGAAGGGACGGTTCCTTTATAAAAAAATCGCTCTGTATATACAAGAATAATACTAAAACTTATTGGATTAGAAATGAATTGTATTTAAAATTTGTATTTAGAATAATGGTTTGAAGAGAAAATCACTTAGTATATATATCCAGCTCGCAAATAATCCTGGAGGATATCGAGAATACTTCTTCCATTGTTATCCAGATAAAGGATCTGTCAATCCCATTCTATCCCTGTCTTCGCCGTTGATAAGAAATAAAAGGGAATTTTAATAACTATAATGGTCCTGCGATAGCATTTCGTCGGCGGGTATTTTTCATTGAAATCGTCTGATTGCGATTGTCACTTCTGATCCATTTCCTGAGAGATGTTCAGTTTTTTGTTGGTAGCAGCATTTATGCTCGTCCCTAATGGTAGATATCTATATATAAATGCGATTGATATATTGTAACGTTAGAAATGTGTAAATTTTAACTTGCTGCTAAGAATAATGATGAAGAAAGATTTTCGAAAAGAGTTTCGTTTGTATGCGAAACAAATAAAATAAAAATGATGTCTGTTGTAATGAAATATTCAAAGCCGGAGAATATTTTTCTTTAATTTTAACTAGAGAGCACACCCAGATTGTTAATTAACATTTTGATTTTGTTATCTCAGTCCAAGGCAATTAAAAAATTCGCGATATCTAAGCTCACGTCTCCGGCGAATGGCCAGTACAATAAAATGACAAATTAAATAAAACGCAGAGAGGAGAAACAACAAAAAAAAAGGGATTTCTTTAAACAAGCAGAAAGCTAAATTAAAAGAATTTTCAATCGAGATACGACGAAGCATAATTTTTGACCCTATCGCTTTCCACCGCTTTTTGTTGTTCAAACGATGAACAAAAGATTTGATTGTGTTGATAAATAAAAATGTAATTACCAACAATTTTGCTCTGCTGAACTCTTAAACGATAATTAAACATAGTTGCAAGAATATTTTACAACGCTAATGATGAACAAATGCTGTACCTACCAAAAAAATTACAAAAGCAAAAACAAACTCTCTAATTATTCCAATTTTTTTCAATATATACGATATCACAAGAGAAAAAATATTGTCGATAACATTTTCGAAAGGTATTTCATGAGCGAAAACTTCAGCAAACTTAAATTAAACCTTTCGCCTATACTTTTATTTATTCGTATAAGACTGACAGTTAAGATAATTTGTTATGATGTGATTGTAGAACACGTTTGAACTCGTACTAGTAAAATTTACTTGATCTGGTAAGTAGGGTAGTTTTCAGTATTTTCTTCCGTCTTTTTCAAATAGTCTCACATTTAGTTTGAAATAATAACCTTTAAAGCTTAAAAAAAAATTTCATCGACATATTAAACGAACTTTAGTAGTAGTTGTTTCAATTTTTCTCTTTTTCTTTTTGAAGAATATTGTTTATGGTAAACTATGAAATCTAAAAAATTAACCATATCAAATCAATACGGAATGTTCGAATCACCAGGGGTCAATCTACCTATCAAGCTGGTATTTTTAAAGGCGAAACAGTAGGTAAGATAAGTTACCTATATCTTGATAAAGGTATTTTCACTACAGGTGGTATCACATATCAAAAGAGCAACCAAAGCAGTTTACTATCATTCGAATAATATTTTCAATGGACGGTGTTCTACGTTAAGGTGTTGTTTTTAACATTAGTTTAAATTGAATTTAAAAAATGGTTGTTTTTTTTGAAAATACTTACGAGAAGGTTGTCTATTATATTTTGCATTAGGAAAAAAAATTATAAAAGAAAAAGAATATCCATTGAAAATTATAATATGATCAAGTTATTGCTCAACCCCATCCAAATCGACGAGAACCGCACGAAGATTTCATAGTGGGTTGGTTAGCTGTCAGTCAGTCATTTCGATCCCACATCAAAATTCAAAACGCTTATATTCGCTTCATTTCATCTGTGTTGCTTTTCGTTCGTTTGTAGTTTTTATTTCAATGTAAAACTTTTTTTTTTTGAGTATCGTATCAATATGATAACTTTGACTGACACCTTTAATATCGAAGAATACAAAACATGTTATTAGCTAGCTTGATATTTAATATTTAATACATATTTATTAGTTTGTTTAAAATGCTTGAAGCCTTGAGTAAAAATACCTACACAATACGTTGCGTATATATTGATGGCCAAGGGGAAAACAATATCTATATTGAGATAAAGTTTATTTACATTTGCATTCGACATATCAAAATATTTTTAATAGGCCAATCGGTATGGGTCATTTTAGACCAAAAGTACAAGTAATTAGCTATACGGCTGATTTTTTTTAATAAGTACCTTGAAGTATGTAGATTAATATAAAAAAAAGTTTACCAGTTTATCGATTTCCCAAATTATAGTCTGTACAGAAAGTAAGAGGAGTAATAAATCATTCATTTAAGTAGATTTCATAGACGTACCAAAATATATTTTAAGAGGGTATACCGTAAGGTACATTTTGTATTGAACGAATGAGTTGCAGCTATGCTAAAGAATATACGATTTAGGTCAGAGGTAACGGGATGTACTAATTTTAATAAAAAAAGTGATAGAGGTACATAAATTTTAGTAAGTTTGATAAAGAAAGGCAACACAGTTTATTCATAATAGAAAAATAGAAAACAAACCAATCTGTAACAATAATTATTTTATATATTTTTGTATATATGTGTGTATAAATGCTGGATATACAGTTTCCAAATCTTGGCAAGATGAAAACATTAAAAGCGGAAGACAGGCATTCGTGGAAGGTTTGTCGTTAGGTTTGCAGCCACCATCTGGAAAAGGAAAAAGACTTATCATTGTCCATGTTGGAAGTTCTGAAGGTTTTGTTGATGGTGAATTATTAACTTTTATTTCAAAACACACGGGGGACTATCACGAAGATATGAATGGGGATGTCTTCGAGGAATGGTTTGTTCAAATGTTGGATCTGATTCCAAAAGGGGCTGTTATTGTTATGGACAACGCAAGTTACCATTCACGGTTACGAGAAGCATTGCCCACAAGTCGTTGGCGTAAAGCAGAGCTTTTGGAGTGGCTTATTTCGAAAAATATTAAGTTTCCAAAAGATCCACTAAGGAAAGAACTTTACAGAATTGCAAAAATGAACAAGAATAAATACAAAACCTACATTGTAGAAGAAATGGCTTCTTCTCGTGGTATATCAGTTCTTCGACTTCCCCCTTATCATTGTGAACTTAATCTCATAGAATTAATATGGGCTCAGGTAAAGGGGGAAGTTGGAAAAAAAATACTACTTTCAAAATAAACGATGTTGTGAAATTGTTTGAGAGTGCTGTAAGTCATGTTAGTAAGGAAAATTGGACAAACTGTATCGAGCATATTATCAAAGTAGAGGCAAATATGTTGAAAATTGACAATATTTGTGATGATTTAATCGACCCTATTATTATTAATGTCAACAACGATTCTTCCTCTTCCGAATCGGATATAGAATAAAATGTAAGTAATAAATGTATTCCAATAATTATTTCTTTTCATTTTTTATTATATTATAATTTAAAACGTATTTTTTTCTCAAAATACACACCACTGCATTGCGTTATTGTTTATCTGCTAATCCTTTAACAATGAAGAAACCCTAAATTTTGCTACAACTGAAACAAATACGGGGTCGATCTACCTAGTTTTTAGATTTACGGAAGAAATGTAATTTAAAGTAAGAGATTTATCAAAAATTTCATGGTGCTCCCTGTAAAGGTTTTGCATACTTAATTAGGGTTTATTACTCCTCGTACTTTCTGTACAGACTATAGAAAAAAAATCAAAAATTTTTTTTTTCGAAATTTTTCAATATTTCACTCTGGGAAGAAAGTGGAGAAAAATAAAAATTACCACAGTGTAGGGAAAGTGTTTTGCACTAAAAAAGGTCTCCTGCGTTATTTTCGTCCAATCAATGGTTTGTTCGTAAAAAATGCAGTAAACTAAGTATGTGTTCCTCATCCGCGCGAAGGCGCGAAAATTGCTATTTTCGCTTATAATACAAAAAATCACTGAATCCAAAAATGTACCTATGTAAAATAATTAATTTTGTAATTATATATTCTTGATCTTAGAAGTTTCCCCATTATTTCAACGCAAACCCTATTAAAAAGCTCCAGTTTGATCAGTTACAGTATTTGATATACAGTGTGGAAACCACTTATGATTCCTAAAATTTACAAAATAATAAAAAGTGCCGTTTTTTAATTAGGAAAAATTAATTATCCGTAAATTTTATCTATGGAACAGACCTCCTAAATAACAGTTTCCATCCTTCGAAAAATTGTTTCAATGTCACCTTATTATATAATATATTTTTTATTGAGATACTTTGTTTTTTAAAAGAATATAATATTTCCTCTTCAAAACGCCTTATTACAATTATTTATATCTATAATATTGTACAATAGTACATAGAAAGAAAAAGTGAAGTCTTGTTCGGGAGTTTTATTTAAAAAAAAACTAATCTATTTTCATTTGAAGATGTGTCTTGATTTAATCTTTTCTAATTTAAATTTCCGAATGTTGACAAAGTTTTACATATATGGTAATGAAGAAAGAACATTCCACTTGGTCTGGAATTGGATAGAACCGAAATTAAAATTAATAGGAAAACCAAATAGACCAACCTTCTAGATTGTCAATTGTTATAGAAAGAAGGGAAGAGATAATTGAATAGCAGAAAATCAGCACCGACTACAAAAACAAAAGAGAATCAACATTCGTTGCTGCCGAGCATGCAAATGTGAGGTTTTTAATTAAAATTTTAGTGCGATTATTTTATAGTCTATATATATGTAGAAAAAATTCTATACAAACAGGGGTATTAAAATTATTTTCAAATACTTACTTTAGTATTATTGTGACACTATTGGGAAAAAGTCAACTCCAAAAATCCAATAATTGGAAAATTAAATATACTTAAACTTAAGTTCGCACCATATGAAAAACTTTTATATTATCAATTTTAGGAAAAAAACTTATTCTTCATAAAAAGTTCCGCATGCTCTAAGATCTAAAATACACTTATCAGATATCAATTTTTTTTAGTATTATACGAGGTGTCTCAAAAAGTATGAAATTTACTCAGGAATAAAGCACCTTTTAATTTGACAATATTGAAAAATGTTATAAATAAAAGTTGTTCAGAATTGAAAACTACGTTCAAATATACGATTTTTTTATTTATATGAAAAATATGTATTATTTTTTGAAATATATTTCTAGATAACAATGCAAATTTTACTGGAGTTACGTGTAATGTAGCTTTGACAAACTAATGAATGTTTGATAGCTACAACTGCCAGAACGCGTTAGAATTTTACGCAAATATGGTAGTGTTATTAAGAAAATAGAAACAATATTAAACAAGCACAAAACCTATTTTTTCAATGTAAATGGATGCATATTTGAACGTAGTTTTCAGTTCTGATAAACTTTTTTCATACTATTTTTCGATATTGTCAAATTTAAAGGTACTTTACGCTTGAGTGAAGTTCATATTTTTTGAGAAAGCTCGTATAATTCTGCAAAATTGATAATAAAAAAGTTTCGCATATGATTCCAGCTTAGGAGGACATATTGTATAAAAACAAAACAATTTCCATACACATGAAACCTCTGGTATATATATACCTACCATAAATATTTATACCTCTATGAATTATCGAGTCAACTCCTTTTTTCTAGAGTTGATAATGGTATTCAGCGGCATGTCCGCTCCCCTCATCCTACATCACTAGACCGACTGAGCTGCTACTCTTTATTAAACTCATTAATTACCACGTACATAACACACAATGGACCAAAAAATTAAAATTGAAACAGTATCGTACTTATCAACACTTTCAACTCAGAAAAATATAAATATTGAGTAAGCACCCAGAAGAGTCTTTGATTGTATAAGCCCTACTAGATCTTTCTTCAACATGCACTGACGTTTAATTTAAAAATGTACGTGAAACGTCACAACATCAGGCCCTTAGGCTGCTAGAAAATACTTCCCGCCCTATGTTTGGTGTTCGTCTGATAGGAGGGATCGCCTTAAACTTCATGATTATAGGATTCTTATAATTTTTTTTGTAATCTTTAAAGAAGGAACTGTTTTCTGCATTTAATGTTTAGTGATTCTGGAGGTATAGTAGTGGAAAAAATTATCAGTAGTAATAACCCAAGGACATTGATGATTGTTCGAAAAAATTTTATGACAGATTTCGAAAGAGGCGGAGGTCTGTTGCCTACAAGCAACAAGCTTAGGAAAGTTGTCATACATTTTTTGAGCATTTATCAATGTTCGAGGGTTATTCGGATAGAAAATATTTTGCTAATTATAGTATTACAACAAAATCGTGACATTTCCAAATATTAAATATTTGAAACTTCAAAATCGAAATAAATCAATAGGTATGTGTCCATAGCAACGTGAAAACAGCCCATGGTCTGTTATCAGTGTAATGTTGACATGATTGGGTGAAATTGTTCATATGATAAAAAATGAGGAAATTTGATTGGCTCTTGGAACTGTCAAAAATTTTTCAAAAAAAAATATTTGGCAACACAGTGGTAGAGTTCGCAAAGCTTTTTTTCAAAGTCTAGTTTGCCTCCAATAAATTATCAGTTATACCAAATTTCAACTAATATTAAAAACTAAATTTTGAATAACCAGTACAACACTGCGTCGAACAGAAATTCTGCACTGCAGTAGAAATCAATCAGCTTTGACACTAAGTACGCTCGCCTACAAAAAAAACCAGTTGATAAGGTGCTAATTTATGATTGCAAAAAATTAATTAATTGTATGAATGGCATGATGTATATCTGTAAATTATAACCGAATGGATGAACGAACTGGAAATTGAGTATCTCAACTGAGCGAGTCTACGTAACAGTTCTTACAATCAATGGTGGAGTACCTATCTATATTTAAAACATTTTTCGTCAATTTTGGTTCACTCTATATAAATATAAAACATACTTTCAATAAAATGCATCTAGGTATAATAAATAGACAATAAACAATTGAAGTTCTAGCCGGAAAAAGAAGTCATAGAGTAAGCCGAGCGATGATAGTGTCTGAAGCATATATTCGTTTCTTGCTTATTAGGTATTCTTTAGTGGTTCGCTAATACCGGCATCATTATCATATTTAAGCAGCATCAGCAGTGCCAGCGTATATGACTTACGGTTACGGCAGATTATTGTTGAAAAGACGAGGAGTATTTACAAAGGTATATAATAAGCAAGATGGGTGGGTGTCGATGGAGACTTTCTATTGTACATTTTATTGTTGTTTCATCATTTAAGCAGTCTGGATAAATTACAGGGGTACAACTATATTTTTTATTCAAATTCAAGTTCATTTTATAACTAAATTTTCTTTATTTTTCTTGTTGGAATTAAATTTTAATATATAAATACATTTGTTCCGACTATGGTTTACAGCCACAGTTTTGACACGAGTCGACCACCCGAGACGTTTTGGTCTTTAACACTCAAGAAACATGCATCCCACTCTAGATATGACAAAGTTATCATCAATTAGACAACTCTAGGTCATTTATCTGGTGTCATTGGCGAATTGTTAGTTTGTAACAATAGCCGCATGGTATCTTTCGATGATTTATCTAAATAAAAGGATATTTTTTAATTAAATTGTGATTATTTTGTTTTTGGTACGATGGTACTGACAAAAATTGTTCTATTTTTCTCCTATGTATGTATTTTGGGGTGACATTCAAAGAGACCTGAAAGATCTATTGTGCCCCTTACTTCTATTAAGTTTCTGAAGAGAATCTTAGAAACTAGTAGTTCCTTTAGTCCTATTTCCCGAAGGAATTTTAAGATGTCTGCAGGCTTCAACCTAGGTAAATGTTCCTCTCCTATCCAGTAATCTCCCAGGTGCTGTGCTCTAGGGTTCTGAAGTGCTGTGCAGTTGGAAAGTATGTGGATGGAGGTTTCTTCTCCCATGCCACAAAATCTGCATTCTTCTTCCTCCACTATTTTGAGCTTTTTCAGGTGCCCATTCAGGCGACAATGTGCCGTTAGTATCCCTGTTAAAACTCTTAGTGCAGTTTTACTTTGACTTATTATGCATTCATTTTATCTCAACAGGTTGTAGTCAACCAGAAGAATCTTTGATTGTATAAGCCCTACTAGATCTTTCCAATGGTCAGATCTTTTTCTCGGCTTTACCTATTTCTTCCAATATTACATTGGGGCTGATTCCGCAAAGGGTTCAGGATCCCAGGAAGGTATTTCAGTCCCCCTCTTTGCTAGTTCATCTGCTATTTCATTTCCTTCTATTTCAGTGTGTCCTGGAATCCATAGTAAAGTGACTATATTGTTCTCGCCCTGTTCATTGAGTTTATCTAGGCATTCCCACACCATTTTGGAATACCTCAGGTCGATTTTTCTCCAAAGTTGTGGTGAAAGTTCTTGGATTGTCTGGTGAAGGTGGTTCATGGAATTCAAGGCTCTTAGTAGGGTGACTATATTGTTCTCGCCTAGCTCATTGAGTTTGTCTAGGCATTCCCACACTATTTCAGAACTGATTACTCCTAACAAGACCATCATAAAAACCTCCATCCACATTTTGCGGTTTTATGCTATTTTTAGAAAAAAATATCCTGAATAACCAACATCTGAGACCTGAAGAATTGTAGAATAGTATATTATATTATAAGGAGAAGAAGATATATTTTTGTCAGCAAATGAGTATTTTTTGTAAAATTAATGCTCCAACAGCCACATAAAAAATAATACTTAGTTCTTCGAACATTAAACTAAAAATTCTCTTAACATTACCGGTTCTACCGATAACGACACTAAAGATATCGACCTCATAAATCAAAGACAGCGTTGTCAATAAAAGAACGACAGCAAAATAATACCAGAAGTTGTTCCCATTCATTCCCGAAAACTTTCTTAAACCATTTATATCTGTTGGATCTTTAGTCGACGAGAGTTCAGATCCCCATTATTTTAAAGGCTTATCTTTTCACTGTGAATCGTGTATTCAAATGATCTAAATCAAATATTTCAATAGGAATTCGAGTTGAAATCTGAATGTGAATCGTCTCTTTGAACGTTATTGATGTTTTTTATGCAGGTGTGTACCTCCTACTAAAATTACGGTTGTAAAGACATAAAGGATTATATATACAAGGTGCCCCCCCAAAAAACGTTACGGAATTAAGCAACAAGAAGAAATGGGATCAATAAGAGTTTGTGCATCTGACCCCCATTGATGATTTCCCAAAACTTTTATTAAGTTTATTCCACAAAGACATGATTTTCTTAATTGTTTTATGTGTGCGATCCAATTCAACTTTTTATCGGAAAGCATTCCCAAATATTTTATTTCTGATTCCCTTTGAAGAGGAGTGTTGTAAAGGTTGAAAGAAATGTTACAAGGCTTCATTTTTCTGAAAAAAAACTATTTACTTCGATTTCTGAGGAGAAAAAGTCCAACCGGTTTGATTCTTCCATGACTCTACTTGGTTAATAGAGTCTTGCATATTTCTTTCTATTCATTGTCTGTTTCTTCCACTCGTATATATTGTAGTATTGATTGTAGGTTGAATGGGGAAAGATTAGAGTTAGGTGCTGGCCTCAAATAAATATTACAGTGCAAAGTCTACAATATTTTGAACTATATAATTACAAATAGAAATTATTTCAACATAAACGGTTTTATTTTCTTTTACCCACTGTATATATATATATATATATATATATATGGGGAAATATATATATATATTTATAAATATTCATCAGAGACAATAACTTGGAGAAGTTAATAATTAATTTTCCCTTCTGAAAATCTGTTATCGGTGAGATGGAAGTGAACGTTGATGATGAGAGTTCCAATATTTGGCTTTTCAATTAATTATTTCTTGTTTTCAATTCGGTTCTCTCGGGGAATATATAATTGATTCTATTATTATTTCAATTGTTGTAAAGCAAATGAATTTCTGGAAAATACTCGTCTCTCGTCATTTCAATTTTCGTCTATTGTTCTCTTTTTAATAGCCGGTAATCTACTTGGCTAAAATTCCACTCGATTTCTCCATAACACGGCTTTATCATCAATATTGGAATGTTTTTCTTATTTATTTGACCTTTTTTTACCGTGGGATGAAATTATACGCTCTATAATACACTATAATAAAAGTAAATTTATATACACACTATTTAATGTCTACTAATTTATCTACACTCGGTATAATAATTGTCCTAATTTATCATTAACACTTTTTATATTCACTATCTGTTCACTCACTGTATACTGAACAACTCCCCGACTCACTCGAGAACCCGTGTATATATAGTCCTTCGCAACTCTAGAACCTTCTTGAATTTACGTATTGGCTTGTATGGAGCTTTCTGGAAAGGGACAGGACCGGCTTCTGAATCACTGAGTTCGTTTCAATATAATATTTTCGTTATAGTGTATTTTTGTATTAGAACATTCATTAATAATGTATTTTTGTTTTCAGAATGTCGTCAGGCAGAGTAATCGACATATTGGTAAGTGAAAAATATATTTTTATTGGTTATTTGTAATTATATTTTAAATTTGATCCTCTTAATGCTGAATTTCGGTTAGATTCAAGCAATTTCTTGATCTACACATTGAAATCTTTGTTATAATTGCTTAGTAATTGTATGCCCTAAACAGGGTGTCCCACGACGAGTTGAAATTATCAGTATATGGCAAAATACTTATAGTAAAATCGTGAAAATGTCAACGTTTCGGATGGCAGACTTCCGGTTCCACCGGAAGTCGACTGTAACTTTGTTATTTTAAATGGAACACCCTGTAAATTAATACATTTTTAAAATCTACGTAAAATTTTAGTATACCTTGCCCGAAACCTTTTTTCGAAAAATGCATATTTTTGAGTTTTAAATTTTTTTGTAAAAAATTTGACGGTTGCAGACCCTTACAAATTATTTTTTCAAGAGGATACCCTTGAAGATATGAAAATGGTTTCTGTTCGGTTGCTTTTAGCAAGGTCAGACATATTTGAATCTATGTTGAAAATTTTTTCATTTTATATAGGGTGTGTATAGAAAGTGTTCAAAGCTTAACTTCATAAATATCGAATTTCTTTATTTTTTTTAATAGAACCACCCAGTTTTAGGGTAGAAAATAAGGCAAATTCCTGTATATTTTCCTATACCTAAACCCTACCGTTATCCAGATCTTGAATGTTTTCTGTAAATTTTTAGAGATGCAGGTGTTACTGTAACTGTTGTTTTTTCTGTTACGGTGTATCTAAATTTTAATTGTGCTAGAATATGGAGACGATAAATTATTGATTAATACCTCAATTATTCAATAAAAATATTAATGTTTCACTGTATGCAGAATTTCACAAGGAATTCAAAAATGTACAAATATACAGGGTGTTCCTATTAAACTAACAAAGTTTATATGCATTTCCGGTTCAACCAGAAATAGTACATTAAATTTTATAATTCCTTCGATCTTCTTAGAAGGGTATGAGTAATTTCATTTAAAAATATTGAATCATTGAGATTGGGATACTTAGAGGGTTCCATATTTTATACTAACTCTGTATAAGTGTATTTCGGCTAAATCGAAATCGGATATTATACAAAAACCCTTGGAAAGGACAAGAAGGAGAAAAAAAACCAGCGTATATCGCCTAAATCTGCCGGTTTTCCGAACCGATCGGTTCCAATTAGAACATTAATTGAATGGTAAGGGTGGGCGTCGTACATGTCGCGGTGTTAAACTTGGAAATGGAAAGCGACAGATCGAAGCGGTCTTAGATTGACAAGTGACAGTCGCGGAACTTCGGGACGTAGCCAACTTAAATTAGATTTGTGTTTTGTCTCGTTTGAGTAGATCTGGAAATAAACACGAGCACATGTAATAGACGTTCTTATAGGGGAAAAAGGAAACTCTAAAATCTTCTTAAAGATTTTTTTTAATTTGTTTTGAAAAAAAAAAAAACGAAACGTTCTGTATAAGGTATCGTATTAATATATCTACAATGTCATTTCGTTTGAGTATAAAAAATGCTCGTTCTATCTGTATTTGTCTCATAGTTTCTCTCTTCGGTCGACTAATTTATTATCTCTCCCCCTAATACATCGACACAGGCGCGTCAAAGTGTTGATACCCTAAGAAAGAAAAATGTATTTCTTCTTCTTATGTGTATGTGTGTGTGTGTGTGTGTGAGTGTGTGAGGGTTTCCTTAATCCGATAAATCAAATCAAAGATCACTAGATCTTTCTCAGACAGAACTTATAAGAGCTTATAGAAGCTCTACTAGAATAGATCGACTTTACCGCCATCTCGCCCGTTTCTTAAATTCGATTTTCTCTACTTTTTCAGAAAACAGACGACTTTTTCTTTTATGTTCGATGTTTTGATCTTTATTAAATTGAAATAATCTTATTTGTTTCTTATAATATCGTTAAAACACCCCATTTGTAGAAAGTTTCTTCTATTTATTAAAATAACTATAACTATATATGGTTTCTGTTCGGTTTCTTTTAGCAAGGTCAGACGTATTTGAATCTATGTTGAAAAATTTTTCTTTCTATACAGGGTGTGTATAAAAAGTGTTCAAAGTTTAACTTCATAAATATCAAATTTCTTTATTTTCTTAAATAGAACCACCCCATTTTTTCCATTTTAATGCATTCAGGGTTAAAAAATAAGGCAATTTTATTGAAATTGAAATAATACATATTTCCCCTTTGAATTTGACCAACATTAGTAAAACACCCTGTGTTGATGCGATGAAATATCAGCCAAGCATAAAAAAATCTCTTCGATAAACTAGTGCAAACCCCATCTCTTTGGAGCAATTAATAATCTGGGCATTTATGATTAAAATCAGTCACTCTTATTTGGGACACACTGTATTTAAAATTGCCGAATGCCGATTTGTTTTTCTAGTTGTACCTATATCACCTAATTCCAAGGGAATAAATTAGTGTTTGTCCAATTTTTATTATAGTTTAAAATAGAATCAAACAATATTAAAAAGAGAAAAAAGCAAAAGATAAAACGAGATGATTCCTGTATACAGCAGGTGGTCCATACCATACCACAAAATGCTCCGATCACAAACTAAAACATTGTAAAGTGTTGATCAAAATCAGGATCGGAGTCTTGAATTATTATTTCAGTTAACTTCCATAAAATGTTTTCGAGTTTTCTTCATTGACACTTTAGTTGTCAAAAAAATAGTACCCTCAGGAGCTTGTACCAGAAACTTGAGAGATGATAGAAGAGGTAAAAATAGCAAAATCCATCAAAATTTAAATACTCTTTTCATCATTCGAATACGTCTCTGTTTCCTAAACAACAATGGACGACGGTATGATAACAGTACCGATGGTCACTTGTCTTTCAAACTGTCAAACATCAAGCCGGTATATACCTCCGATCACTGTTGGTCCATAATTACACAGCCTACTCCGATACACTTGATTATAAATGGAAATTGAGTCGGTTAAACGGTTTTTAATTGGTTGTCAACTTGTTATTTGATTGCACTTCAACCGTTTCGGAACGAACATAGTTTGAAAAACGCCTGTTCGATGAAGTGCTTTTTAATTTTCTCGCGATCGTACCCATTCTTATCAATCAGAATACGGTCGAGCTTCGAATATGTACCACCGGGATTCGTCTGAAGGATGACATGCTGTGCACGTTATAGATACCTACTTTTAATACGATGCTATGTTTTAACGATTTCTTACATCAAAGAGTGAGATAGTTAATCAATTTTAAAATAGTCTATAAACAATGAATTGGTAAAAAAACTGTAAAGAATACCTTAATATCCTTTAATATGGGAGCCGGCACATGGGGGGGGGGGGATTGTGGGTATTGGAATGGCTAAAGAAGCTGAAGCTTAAGAAGGTTCTAAAGGAGATTTCTTAGGTCCGGGAAATTAGGGAACTGGCTAGTAAGGAACTTCAACTTAAATGGAGGCTGACACAAGGACACCTCCATACCAAGATCTACTGAATGATTTGTACAAGGAATTGCCTAGAAAACTCAATAAACTCTCCTCAGAAACTGAGTAGAAGTAGACAGATACCGGGTGTTTTTGATAGTTTGACGGTACGAGCTGAATTAATATTGTACTGTACTGTCTTTGTTGTGACCTGTTTAATTATTATTACGGTATATACGCATCCATTCAATTATTTATTATCTTTTAATACAGGAGTGCGTTTATATTAAACGATAATTGGAACTTTAGTTCTTTACGTCAGGTTATGTTTGAGCGACCGAGGGTCGCGACGCAAAAGATCTGACTGTTACGTTACGTTACGTTACGTTATATTACGTTGTTTCGTTATGTGCCTTACTTGCGTGCGTGTGTTCTCTCCTGAGTCTCTCTCTCGTTTACGAAGCAGCGATTCATATGCTTCGGCCGGGAATCGAACCCGGGCCGCCCGCGTGGAAGGAGAGCATTATACCACTGAACCACCGATGCTATATTAAAATTCTATGCAAAGCTGGTATTCGCAGTGCTGGTGATCTACTTGAATTTGCTCGGATAAATTTTCACTATTATTTCCATAATTTTTTTTGCGTGATTGATCTTTTTTATTTTTTTACAGCATCGGTTGTCAGGACGGTAGGTTGGTTTACTAAGTTTTTCTCTAAGTTTAACACATCGGTAAGTGATTTACTTACCGTTCAGACGTCGAAAAGTAATAAATAGCATAAAAACAATTTCATCAAAATGCAGAATATATTTTAAACTGATCGAGAAGTATAAATGTCACTTTTGACATTTCGTTCATTTCGAAGATATTTAAATTATTTTATTCGGAATTTATTTCAATAAGATTGCGCAAAAAATGGTATGAGCATCTCGAACGTTAAGGGTAATTACAACGTTTGCATGTAGATTCCTCTCGTAAAATTGGACAAAATGATATGAGAATTAAGGGGTCTAGCACATTTACTTTTCGAAATAAAGGGTGTTGAAATTTTGAAAACTTGAATGTTTTAATTCGATAACTTTAAAATGGATGGATAAATTGATTTGACATTTGGCAGGTTGTTTTTAAATGTAATAAGGCATATTTTGATAGACATAGTAATTTGTGCAACTAGTGTGGATATGATGGCCATATCGCACTAGGACGAAGTTTGCGATATGGACAATCCACACGAGTTGAATAGCATATTTTCACTACGACCCACTTAAGAAAAAATTGAAAATTTAGCAATTCAATTTTATGTTTCCACTAATTTTATTGTGGTAAACGTACAGTTCTTGAATGTCCAATTTGTATAATGCTACGGTTTCCCTTTTTAAATATACTATGCTGTTATAAGTAGATGTTGCCAGTCGGACTCCCTCATGAAGAGTACCGTACCATTATCTTTAATAATGAATATTCTGCTAAATATTTCAAACGTCTACCTGTTGTCGTTATTAATATCAAGCAGAATAATTATTTAAAAATAAAATTAGCAATAAAAAAAACTTCTTCACTGGGAATCGAACCCGAGTCTACCGCATGAGAGTCTGGTTTGCTTACTACTCGACCACCGAGGAATATGCAAATTGTTTATCTATAACGTCAAATGTATTACATACTGTTTGCATAAAAGGAACTAAAGTTCCTACCGTGTGTCCCGCTACACGTTCTACCTTTTTTCTTGATTATTTATGTATAAATTCACTTAAACTAGTGCGTTCATCAAAATTCATTAGAAATTGTTCGTCTTGACGTAGCAATTCCGTTTAAACAGATAGAGAGAGTGGAATTGAATCAATTGATTTGTGACAATGTTGTTTAACTTCAGCATAAGTAATCAAATTCAAACAGAGCAATACCTTTCTACGGGGGACCTTCTGTTTGTCTAAGCAACTGAGAGATAATTCAGTCTAGGTATAGCTTCGGTAGTAACTAAACATTTTCCATAATTTGCATATGTTAAGGTGTAAGTCTGTCATGCAAAAGACACCGAATGCTCTTTAGTAGTTGTTTAATTATTAGTATTCGAAATTATGTCATAATATTTGTCTTCTATTGAGAATTTTGAATAAAATTTAACAGTTTGGTAGGAAATGAGATAATAAATAAAAAGTAATAATTCTTCTATTCTTAACTTAAGCACATGATATATTTTATAAAAAAAAGAACCCACTGTATTACGCTACAGCTGTTCTCTCGAATCTTTTCTTTATTTTAATCCTTGAAGGATTCAATCGTTTGTCTCCAATCGAAATCGAGGTATTCGAGAGATGGACACAAAAGAATAGGCTCAAGATTCACTTTTTTAGGATTAACGATGACGTGAGGATCAAAAGCGTTCTTAATGCTTTGTACGTTTTTTTTTCTTTCTTTCTTTAATATAGATCGATAAACTTATGATTTATTTTTTAAAAAGACATAGAAAGAAATATTTACGAAAAATGTCAATTTGCAAATTCCATTCGAACATAATACTGTTTATGGGGGTCAAATATTCCAATTTACTGAATGTGCTAGGAAATTTATAGTCCTATTTCCGCCACTAAATATTCAGTCGATATGAATTTTCCGACTCGATTAACTTTTCCGTATAATTTTATTGCCAATTTTTAGGTTGTTGATATCTTACCCTCTTTGCTTTTTAGTCTATTGCGTCGATTGTGCCATTATATTGAAACGAAAAGCATTTGCATCTCTTTATTAAAACCGCTCCGTCGTATATATTCTAAATAAAATTCTTCCCAACCAAAGTAATCTGAAATATTCTTTGTGGGCAATTCGTCGTTCAATTTTAAGACGAATATTCACATTAACATGTGTGTGATAAATTCGATTTCTAAAGAGATACAGGGTGCTCAATATTTCTATTAGGTATTTTAATAGAAGCAGCATAATGTTTAAAGGGCATGTTTTGAACCCTTTATCATTACATCAATAATATTTGTAAAACCCTTATAATTACAAATAGGTTATTGGCACCGAATGACGCGACTCCCTGAATATCAACCTAGATAAACCGCAACTAATATATCCGTGATTAACAATAATATCCAAAGGGCTCAATTTATAGAACACACCTGCCTGTAATAATTAGCTGGGCATAATTAACCTTCAACCCAACTTGTTGATTTTGCCAATGTTCCAACTTTATACTGAATAGGTTCGACTATCTTGCATATGTACGCTGATTCTCTTTTAGTGAGGTCGCTTGTTTTCGTGTTATATTTTCAACACTCGCAACCAGTCAAATCAAATTTTTTTTGTAATATCTGTTAATTGCCTACTTCACGTTGTTTCTGAGGAAAGTTCCAGAAACTAGTACTTTCTTTAGTCCTATTTCCCGGAGGAATTTTAGGTTATCTGCAGGTTTCAGCTTAGGTAAATATTCCTCTTCTATCCAGTAATCTCCCAGGTGCTGTGCTCTAGGATTATGAAGTGCTGTGCAGTTGGAAAGTGTGTGGATAGAGGTTTCTTCTTCCATGCCACAAAATCTGCATTCTCCTTCCTCCACTATCTTGAGCTTTTTCAGGTGCCCATTCAGGCGACAATGTCCCGTTAGGATCCCTGTTAAAACTCTTAGCGCAGTTCTACTTTGACTTATGCATTCACTTGATCTCAACAGGTTGTAGTCACCCAGAAGAGTCTTTGATTGTATAAGCCCTACTAGATCTTTCCTATGGTCAGACCCTCAGAAAGGTATTTCAGTCCCCCTCTTTGCTAGTTCACCTGCTATTTCATTTCTTCTATTCCAGTGTGTCCTGGAATCCATAGTAAGGTGTTCTCGCCTAGTTCATTGAGTTTGTTTTGGTGTTATATTTTCAACACTTGCAACCAGTCAAATCACAATCTTTTCCAATATCTGCTCATTGACGACTTCACGTTGTCAGTCTCTTGTCTCTTCTAGTTTCTAATTCTTCAAGTTCTCTTTTCAAATGTATGTATGTATATGTAGTACTCAGTGTTATGTGTTAATGAATGTCTGGTGTCAAATAGATTTATCTGGTTCAACCAATATAAACAGCATTACATTCTGTACATTGAAGTTTATCCCAGACTTTTTCAATGGGGATATTTTTGTTTTTACATATGACCTTATACAACAAATATAGTTAAGTAATCTAAGCGCCCATACTAATTCACCGTAGATACAATGATATCCTTTAGCTCCCTCTCACTCTACAGTTCTCTTTATTGTTATTGTCGCTAGAGAGATAACATCTCTATTAATAATAGAGAGAAATATTAGCAAATTGTTTGAATACTTTTGATTATTTTTTGACGTTTCTTAAAACCAATGAAATGCTTGTTTATTTGTAAGTTGTAAGAACCTGGATTATAACTGTTTTTGTTACATGATGAGATTTTGATGCTTATGTAACTTACACCTACCAAAAATGAAAAAAATCTATAGGGTGGTTCTAAAGTTATTCCTACGTACGATAATGTCAATGATACATTTAAATAACTTTGACATTAAAAGTTAAGCAGTAAAACGGGATCATCGAAAAATATTTTGGTGTCGATCTATTTTTTCTGTTCTCTTCGAATAATCTATTGGATTTCAAAAATTCTGATATACAGGGTGTTGTTTTGGAGATTATCGAATTTTGCAAATTTTTCTCAAACCAGACCTGGATTATAATTATTTTTATTACACTATCTTATTGTGTTATCAATCCTTACCAAAAATCCAAAAATGAAAGAACTATATAGGGTGGTTCTAAAGTTATGAACTTCAAAAGGATTGGACTAAATGGATAAAACACCCTGTATCTCTATTAAGAATTATGTTAGACCAGTAAACCAAGGCTATTTAGAACCACCAAAGTGTCCTCTACTTGCAGTTAACCTATGGTGGTTTAACTATAAAACACCCTGTATTATTACTAAGAATAATCCAAAATTATAATTATTTTCAATCGGGACCTGGTAGACAATCAATATTTTAACGTATTTTATTTCTGATAATCACAAACAATAACAAATTTCTATATTATTTTATTTTTATTTTTTTGTTAGTGAGTCAGCTGGTCTTTTAGTTGTTATTTCAATAACCAGTCGTAGACATGCCGACACCTACGCCTCTATTTTGAAATAATCGACAGAGCCGAAAATAAACACAATGAAAAGGTGCAACTTTTAACGTCTTGATTAATTTTTTTCATTCTGAATTCATGTATAAATGAATAACATTATATCGATGTCTGTTTGTTATTTGTATTTTGAAATGACACTTTGTTTTTAGTTTCACCCCACATCCACCTACCCACACAACATACAAAAAAAATAACAAGTTACAAGTGTCGATATAATATAACGAAAACAACCTTTTCATTGTTTCTGATTTAAAAATTTCTCCTTATCACACTGTGTAAAAGATAATGAGGAAAATTGTCAAAACCCTCATTCGGCAAATCTTCACAATAATCAGTGTAAATTGGTTGGAAGAGTCCCGATTAGCAGAAGGATGCGCCAAACAATAGTCCCGGATTCTGGAATCATACACATGGAATAGACATGTATTATACACTATTCAATAAATGGCAGAAATGAGCTTATGTTTCCAGAGGCGTCCAAATACACGATTTTGACAGGTTTTAAATCGCGTTTCAAGAAAAACTTTCTATTCTTATTTAAAAGTCTTTGGCCGAAATAAAGGAATTTTTTTGGGCGATTTATTTTCTTTTTGCAGGGCTAATAACCTAACATGTCCTTAGCATGACTGTACATTTGGAAGCAAAAATAATGTACAGGGTAGGATTTAAGAAACCAATTATATAACAGTGCATTTGAGCTCGTTGCAAATATGCTTTTTCGGTAGATAAACTATCCAGAACACTT
Organism: Galerucella calmariensis; assembly: GCA_910591675.1. NCBI lineage: Eukaryota > Metazoa > Arthropoda > Insecta > Coleoptera > Chrysomelidae > Galerucella > Galerucella calmariensis. The sequence continues at coordinate 338,919 of CAJUYG010000047.1, read as the reverse complement.
CACTAAAAAGGTAATTTTCCGAAATTACCGGATTCGCGAAATACCATTTTTTTATTAAGTAACATTTTAACAAATAACACATTTGTGAAAACAGTTGTGTGGACCTGTATTAGGATGTATTTGATAACATTTTTGATCTCTCCATAGTACTCCGCTGAAATTTTCAGCACAGGATGCGCCCATGATAGTTTTCCGAAATACCAAATACGCAGTAAACTCCAACAGTGTACCTTTGAACTTGACAATTCAATTGTTCTCAATTTCCTGTTAATCGCTTTTCCAACAGCGCCTTCATTCGCTCCTTGAATTCAGTTTGGAAAGTGTGTGTGTTCTATGTTCGGAGTGTGACTGTGTGTGTGCATCTGTTTGTTATTGACGTTTTCCTGATTAACTATCCTTCTTAGCGACAACGATATAATTGAATTGCCAAATAAGCGAAATTCTTAGAGGTTGTGTTCGTATAAACCTCCTGTATTATACAGTAAAAGTTTCATAACTGCACAAAGTAACATCTCACTAAACAGCTTTTCACCGAGTCGTAAACACCATTCTTTACGATATATACGGGGCTTAAAGGCACAATATCTCTTGGTCAATTCTGAGCTGGGAAGTCCAGTCCGAAAGCATTACTTGTCATCGGTTATTGAAACTTATGACGTCAATTCGATAAGGAATAAGGTGATATTGGCTATTATGGGATCCCCAAACTATACGTTTCAGAAATATATTAGTTTAGGTTGAAATTATTGTCAATATTAAGAAAAAATTGGAAAAGCTTCTGCACATTAGTTATCGCTAAGTCCACGCGAAAAATCAGTGGTTGATTCAACTAAAATTTTTTATTATTTATATCTTTATATATATTTGGCAACATTGCTTGTCATCATATCAACTAATAAGCCAAAATGAAAAGTCATAACTTATAATTTGAGACACATTATGCCCTCTACGTCCGAGTCCCTCTTATAGATCTACACACTTTTCCGTAATGGCACCGAGATAGATAACGACCTGATGGTGTTATTAACCATCGAAACACATTAAGCTTATATTCATTCGAAACTAAGAGAAAAAGAGAATGATATTTTTGTTTTTGTTCATAGAAGTATAAGAAAGTAACAAAAAACTTTTACATAATACGAACAAGAATAATAATAATAAATAATTACATTAGTTTTCCGCAACAACCCCGGGAAGTGGTAGAATAAAACAAATACAAACACAGACCCCTTTTCTTTGTAATTTTTGCACACATGGCCAACTCAGGCTTATTCGTTTAGGCATCCACGGTGTCGGACAGCGTCCATTCGGTATTATTTCATTAAAAACGTGGCCATCTTTGCAGAACGGATTTTAAAATTCTGAGCAGATATGCGTTTTGAATATCGCGCAAGAGAGTTGAACTCTTATTTGATTTATAGGATGCAAATTTGCGGCTTTGTTACCAACCATACAGCTACGGCCATATACACAGGACCTGACTAACCTTTCAAATAATACGATTTTTATAAAATATTAGATTATATAGTTACCGCAAAAAGTGTAGATTTCAAGAAAGTCAACTCAAGATCTTCCCCTCGAAATTAAAACATTTTTTTATTAATATCTATAATGGTCAGATCTTCTCTTTTTCTCGGCTTTACTTATTTCTTCCAATATTACATTGGGGCTGAATCCTCAAAAGGGTTCAGGCCCCCAGAAAGGTATTTCAGTCCCCCTTTTTGCTATTTCATCTGCTATTTCATTTCCTTCTATTCCAGTGTGTTCTGGAATCCATACTATGGTGACAATATTGTTCTCTCCTAGTTCATTGAGTTTGTCTAGGCATTCCCACACCATTTTGGAACTGATTACACAAGAGCTCAGTGCTTTAATGGCTGCTTGACTATCCGACATTATGATAATCCTTTCTCTTGTGTATCCTTTATCAATATTGAACTGGGCGCACTTATTATGGCGTGGATTTCCGCTTGAAAGATACTTAGAGTTTTTCCCAAGCTTTCAAAGTGTTTGGTTCCTGGCCCGAACACTCCTATCCCAGTTCCTTCTTTTGAGCCGTCTGTGTACCATTGAATGGCATTCTTTCCAAGTCTGGTAATGGTATTTGGATCCCATTCCTTATTGTTGCTTAATTCCGTAACGAGTTTCTTTGAAAAGTTATACTTTTTCATCATACCGTCTTGTCCCAGGTTGTCTGATTTCTATGAAGTGAGGGGGTGGTTTTTTTTAATGATTTCCTCTCTACTTAGTCCCTATTTTGTTCTTTCTGCAACGCTTTCCACTACCATATGTAGTGGGGTGAGGTTGAGAATCACTTCCATGGCTGCTGTTGGCCATGTTTTCATTGCTCCTGTAATGCATATACAGGCTAGTCTTTGAATTTTGGAGAGGTTTCCTCTCGTCGTCAATAGGCTAGTTCTACTCCACGCAATGGATCCATGATGATTGGTCTCATTACGATATTCGGTCTCCCTATAGCAGTGTACATCCAGCTTGGGATTTTTGGGTTACAACCCCAGTTTCTTCCTGCCAGATTTCTGCACACCATTAGAGCCATTTTTGCCTCGTATGTAATATCCTTTTCGTGTTTGTTCCACAGGACTTTACTGTCTAGAGTTAAACCTAGATACTTGACTTCTTGTCTCCATTCAATCTCGTTCCCATCAAATTTTATGGTTTTGAGGTTGAGTTTTCTTCCCACTTGCCTACACCAGCTATTTGTATAGTTCAGACCCTTTTGTACAATATCACAAAGGGTGTTTTCGAATTTCCCCCTGGCTGTTATGACAATATCGTCGGCATATCCTTGGCAGGATACTCCGAGATCCGTCAAACCACACAGGAGTTCGTCAACCGTCAGACTCCACATTAAAGGGGATGCTACTCCTCCCTGTGGGCATCCTCTGTTAGTGCAGATGGAGACAATGTCTTTGCTCGTCCTCGTCTCTGCTACTCTTGTAGTGAGCAGTTCCGACCATCCATTTGGATGTTGTGCAGTCTACACCTCTTCTGTTTAATGCTCTTTTGACAGCCTCATGAGGAGTATTGTCAAAAGTCCGAAAAATGCACATACTACAGTTTCTTGGTTGTCTAGAGCACCTTGGATATCCTCCGTCAGTTGTAACAGTGCCTTCTCCGTAGATCTGCCTGCCCGGTAAGCATGCTGACATGGGTGAAGAGGTAGTCTCTCTAGGATTTCCGTTCTAATATGGTCTATTGATTGTAACTCTATTCTTATGAACTATTACGATGTTTAGTGTTAGATTTGGTGCTTCTTCACTTATTACCTCTGAATAAGGGCATAGCTTTTATCCTACTGATTTAATTTTCCCGTGAGATTGATAATAAGGGCAATTGGACAGACACATAATGGTCAAAGATTCAGTTCAAGTGCCAAGCATATGAATGAATGAAGAATTTAGTAGAAACTTATAAAGTGGTCATTAAGAATGTCGTAGCTCATTGGCTGAGTACGTGCCTATAAAGCCGGCTAGTATTACTGCTTTTCGTATGTATGTGAGTGTATGTACGTGGTCTCGTTAAAAAAGGTTTGAATTAGAAATATCTCTTGCCGCTTCGGGATTTCATTGGACTTCAAACAAATACGAGTGTGTCGGGTCTCTGCTGTACTTGTGTGGTATTTGTATTTAATTTCGTTTAAAAGAGAAATGAGCATATTTTGAAAATAAACGAAATAAGAAGTCATTTTTTAAGTAGAAAATATTAAAGAAGGAACAATATTTATAAAAAAAAGGAACCTATTCCTTACGAATACGAAAATTTTATTACCTCCTTGGTTGTATATTTTATAAAATCATAATTCGTATTCCTTTTTAATAATTAAGCAAGAAAAAATCTCGCTCATTTGAAAGAAGACAAAAGAAAGAGCAATCCTTTGATGTGCAAAACCAAACAGAAAAGCAGGAACTGATAAATACGGTCGCGAAAAGAGTCTTTTTGCATTTTTTTTTCGCCCTAGAGCAGTTCTTTAATTAAAAATGGTGAAAAATCAATTTTTTTTCCTTAAAACGTATTGAAACTACCTGATTTGGAAGAAATTAATTGCTAAAATCTTTGACGGCAGTCAAAGGAACACCACTTGCTTTATGTGTGTTTATTAAATACCTTCGCGGAAAATATATTTCACCATTTTATACCATTCTACATGAGGAAATTTTTATTTCCAGCTACACACTTACCGGGGCAAGTAAGAAAAAAAAATTAAATCAGGATCGTATCGCATAACAAATTTTCTTACAAAAGGGTCAATATCGGTCGAGTGTATTAGTTTCCGAACCAGTTACCATTCCTTTATATCAAGTATCGGATTATGAAGGACTACTAAAAGGATTGGTACGCGTACTGACCCCAGTGGCCTTTCTAATAAGACAATAATCCTGGGAGTCCTTCGGATGCCGAGGTATTACAGGAAATATTCCGACGATACTAACCAGTGGCAGTAACTTCTTTAGATAAATTAAGATACTTTTTGAAAACAATAATTTTTTTTAAACAATAATTGAGTTTTTGGAGAAATATACAAATAGTCCAATAACTGAACACCTGAAAATATCGTAAGCTCCTGAAAAGTCGCTGAAGACTCCACTTTGGGCTCAATTTGTTGGTCATGGCAGGTGTTTTTAAAAGAAAAAATGGCCCCCTAAACCCTGGAAAATGGGCTTCTCGCTAATATCTGGCTATATATGCGAATTAGAGAATTTTTCTTCAGATGAAAAATGAAGGAAAATCGTCCTATTATCTACAAAAATGATACCAATCATTTTTTTTCGAAAATTCGATAGTTATCGAGATAATGAGACGTAAAAGTCTTCTCATTTCAGCTGCTGCTCTGCCTGTAGGAATTCTGCTGTCTATGCATAAATTTTGCTATTGGTGAGTATTGACGCTTTATCAGGTTTCCTAACACCTTGCATGCCTATTTTTTCAAAAAAATATAAACTTTACTTTTAAAACGACTTTAAAAATCATAAAATTTGAAAGTCCGCCAAAACGCGCTTTACGTCATAAAGATGGCTGCCCCATGGTGTGACGTCATTTGTTTACGTTCTTATTCGTGTATCACGTTCTGAGTTCTTGGGACCTAATTTGTTTCTGAAAGCTTTAAAAATGGATAAAGCGGAAAAAAACACTTTTTATTCCAAGTATTGCAATGTTCCAGTGTGTAAATCAACGTCAATTAAAACTCCAGACAAAATATTTGTAACTTTACCTGGTGGCGCAAGCAAAAATACACTTAAGAAAAAGGCATTACTTTTGTTTGTGAAGACCATTTTAATGTAAGTACCTACTTCTATGCTGGTAATTTTTATTCTTAAATAGTTTGAGGTTATGTACCTATATGTCTAGGAATCAACCATTAAAAAAATCATTTTCTTACGACCACACATCGAAATATGGTTGGTATATACTTATTATATAAATAAAACATAGTTTAAATCGTACTTTCGATAATGCTTTAACTCCTCTTATTTCCTCTGCATTAAAGCAGCTGTTTGACTTAATAAATTCAAGCAGCATAAATGAGTCTACTTTGGGCAAGTTATCAGTTTGTGCTTTTTCAAAATCTTCGCTAGCCATATCTTTACTCACAAAAAATGAAAGAATCGTCACTGAACACTGAACTAGTAAATAAAATATATTCTTCCAAAAGTTTTAAAATATCCTCGGAAATATCGAATATTTATGTCCACTTTCCACTTTACTTTGACTTTTATAAATAAAAAAAAAGCACACACAAACACGTAAACTACACATAACCTAATGCGATACCGGCCATATTGACATAAGTAAACACAAGAGATATGACATCACACGTATCATCGGTAGCGTTCGGAAATCCTCGGGCTGTGGTTGGAAAGTGCATACAAATTGAGCCCAAAGTGAAGTCTTCAGGGACTTTTCAGGAGCTTTGTCGTAACTAACTGACTACCTCTGGTATTTCATATTTGCTCGCCCAATACAAATTCCTTTTGAAAAAAAGTTGAAAGAAAAAAATATAAAATTCCCTTTTAATTTTTTGTACGTTAATGGATAGTGACGTCAACTTTCGGCGTCTGATTCTTGTACGTTGGTCCAGTGTCGTTCTGATATATGACGATGGTCCGAGAGCGAGTAGACGACTCTTGTATCAGAAACCCTCCACCTAAAGGGTTGATATAGGATAAGATTACGTAATTAATTGGTTATCGCGCCGTATATCCTTTAGAACGGAAATTACATCAAGGACATCGAGGATTTCGTTCCTCTCTCGTTTTGGGATAAGGATTAGTACGTTACCAAATTGATTTATTAATTACTATACCAAATTGGACATTCTTAGGTTAGATATCGGTCGCTGTAAAATTGGTTTGTTGACTTAGTTACGGCCAGATTGATCTTGAATTTAATCACTAAATCGTAAATCCAGACAGAACATGTATACATATATATTTTTTGTTAATTTTCCGGGAAAAATATTAGTTAAAATAAAAATTAATATTCATGTGGTATAAGCTAAACGTTTTTTTTTCTTCTATTCCGGTATAATTTTTTTTTCGAGATATATATATACGGGTGTATCCGCACAAATAAAATATATTATCCCAGAGAATTAATCAGTATTCTAAAAAGGCACGCGGCAAACCCGAGTTACATTCACGATTCCGAAAATAATGGCCTGAACTACACGTATAATATGTAGATACAGAAAGTAATTAAAAGAATTTAATGTTCCAAATATAAAATTCACCCTTATGTATGCGCTTTTTCTCCCACAGCTACCATTAGCGTAACAATATAATAGTATATATCGGACAATTTCTTACCGAAGAATTAATAGAGGACAATAAAAAAATCTCTCGTCATTGTAGTGTACAAAAGTTACAAAAAAGAAAAGGTAGAACGTGTCGCGGGACACATGGTAGGAACTTTAGTTCCTTTTTATTTTCTAGATTTTTTCTTAAGTGGGTCGTAGAAAAAATATGCTGCTCGACTCGTGCGATATGGCCATCATATCCACACTAGTTGCACAAACTACAATTTCTTTCAAAATATGCCCTTTTACATTTAATAACAACCTGCCAAATGTCAAATCAATTTATCCATCCATTTTAAAGTTATCGAATTAAAACATTCAAGTTTTCAAAATTTCAACACCCTGTATTTCGAAAAGTAAATGTGCTAGACCCCTTAATCACGCAAAAAAAATTATGGAAATAATAGTAAAAATTTATCCGAACAAATTCAAGTAGATCACCAGCACTGCGAATACCAGCTTTGCATAGAATTTCAATATAGCATCGATGGTTCAGTGGTAGAATGCTCGCATTGCACGCGGGCGGCCCGGGTTCGAATCCCGGCAGGAGCATATTATTATGAATCGCTGCTTCGTAAACGAGAGAGAGAATAAGCAGGCACAAGCACGCAAGCAAGGCACATAACGAAGCAATGTAACATAACGTAGCGTAACGTAACGCGTAACGGTCAGATCTTTTGCGTCGCGACCCCTGGTCGCTCAAACATAACCTGGCGTAAAGAACTAAAGTTCCAAAGAGAAAAATTATATAAGATCCAGAACATCGGTTGATTTAAGAAACGCCTTCAAGTTTTGCACATTACATGAGGGTCCTAGAAGTCCGCTAATTCACATGCTTGAAGCTGCGCCTACTGTCGCAGCTTTGTGGACATTGAATGAGCAGGTGTTTGAAAGTTAGCGTTTCATTACAATAGTCACACTTTGGTTTAGGATCGTTGCTAAATAGATGGCCTTGTGTTAGCCAAGTGTGGCCTAAGCGTAGTCTGGTTAGAAGCACTTGATCACAACGATTTTTAGGTAATTAATAAATATTGGTTTTCGCGGTTTCTTCGTAAGTATCGGGGAACTTTAAACAGGACTAAAAATCATATTTACTGACTAGGTAGAGCTTTGGGTACTTGCATCTTATGAATGCTTTTGGTGATCCCGTTTCAATAGGCTGGACCGCATTGTTTAAGAGTAAGAGAGTAGGAGCAAGTCACAATTTACAAACTAATAAAGCTCTTTAATTCTTGTAGAGGTTGTATGTATGTATTTTGGATTGACATTCACTGAGACCTAAAAGATCTATTGTGCCCCCTTAGCTTCCGAGGAGAGTCTGAGATACCAGTGGTCCTTTAGTCCTATTTCCCGGAGGAATTTTAGGATTTCTGAAGTGCTGTGCAGTTGGAAAGTATGTGGATGGAGGTTTCTTCTTCCATTCCACAAAATCTGCATTCTTCTTCCTCCACTATTTTAAGCTTTTTCAGATGCCCATTCAGGCGACAATGTCCCGTTAGGATCCCTGTTAAAACTCCTAGTGCAGTTTTACTTTGACTTATGCATTCATTTGATCCCAACAGGTTGTAATCACCCAGAAAAGTCTTTGATTGTATAAGCTCTACTAGATCTTTCCAATGCTCAGATCTTCTCTTTTTCTCGGCTTTACCTATTTCTTCAACTATTACATTGGGACTGTGGTTCATCTGCTATTTCATTTCCTTCTATTTCGGTGTCCTTGAATCCATAGTAAGGTGACTATATTGTTCTCGCCTAGTTCATTGAATTTGAATTTCCCACACCATTTTGGAACTGATTACACAAGAGCTTAGACTATCCGACATTATGATAATCCTTTATCTTCTGTATCCTTTATCAATATTGAACTGGGCGCACTTTCTCATGGCTTGGATACTTGGGGCTTTGGTTCCTTTGTGGAGGTCAAGTTAGGTTTTTAGTGAGCTGGTTAACTTGCCCCTCCACTGCGATGTCATATTTTACTGAACAAATTCCTTTAAAAACAAACCAAAATAATAAAATCTTCTCTAAAACGAATTGTATTTCCTGTATCTACATATTTTCCTCATTTTTGTATAGAACCGCCTTTGGCAAGTCGTTTATCCCGTTTTCCCTAGGTGTAATCTATCCCGTTTTTTTCCCATATTTGCATCATTTTGTTGCTAAGTATCATATTTTTTAACGTTATATTACCTCTTTTCTCAGGTAAATGAGTTTTAATGTTCGCCTCACTAATGAGCAATACAAGCAAAAATTATGACTTAAATAGCAATTAAAACGCATTTAGATCGTTACAAGGTGTGCAGAAACGTTTTCAGTTTAATGGAATATAAAAATAAGTGCAAACTGCTTTAATTCAATTGAAATCAGATAAAAAATAAGTAATTTTATTATTTTCTATAATATTAAATACAGACCTATTGTGTAGCTGAAAATGTAGGAACTTTTACGAAGATAATCAAAAGTAGGATTTAATATCTCCAATCCATATTTCATTGTAGATTTTTGTCATCAAAGTTGACTTTAAGATCTTTCCTTGTCCGAAAATCTTCAAATAACCAATAGTGATCCCATAAAAAGCATTTTTACGACTCCAAAAGGGTCGGATACGACTGAAAGACCGAAAAGAGCGGAAATATTGGAAGTTTGACAAGGAAAGAACAGAGTACGACGTTAGAACTGGAATTTTATTCTATATTACATATTATTATTGATAATATTTAAGAAAAAAAACTTTATCTTTGGTAAATATGTGCAAAATTATAAAAATAAGATCGATAAAGAGTTAAAATAGATCTCAAAATAGCAAATTTGAATAATCTCTTCAATAAAAAGTGTATTAAACATGTCAAAGAGATTAACTTGTCGAGTTCCGAGCTATATAATAAAATATAAAACCCACCCTTCGTCTATTAACGTTTAATATTTCATTCTCGATCAATTTTGTCTTTTTCCGTTATATAGGGTAAAGTGTTGTTCTTCTTTCGAATTTAATATCAGTGACAGATACGCGCGATATTTTCCATATACAAACATATTTTGATATGGTAAACGACACTTTTATTTGATACAATCAAATTCGAACTGAAGGCTGAAATCGTTGAAACAGAACCGGACTCGACAAAATTATATATATATTTATTTTCATTCAATAGAGTACACGCATATTTCATATTTTGCATGGATATAAATTTATAATAGTAAATAGATATCAAAAATTACTAATAATAGGAAATAAACCAATTTCCATTGGATATTACTTCCAAATTTTAAAATAAAATTCAAATTTCAATGCAGTTTCCGACCATAACCCGAGGATTTCCGAACGCTACCGATGATACGTGTGATGCCATATCTCTTTTTGTTTACTTATGTTAATATGGCCGGTATTGCATTAGGTTATATGTAGTTGTGTGTTTATATTGTATTTTAAACAACTATTAATTGCTTCATCGAGGTAAAAATATCATTTATATGTTTGTTTGAGACCATTACGTGTTTGTGTGTGCTTTTTTTATTGCTAAAAGTCAACGTAAAGTGGAAAATGGACATAAATATTCGATATTTCCGAGGATATTTTAAAACTTTTGGAAGAATATATTTTATATACTAGTTCAGTGTTCGGTAACGATTATTTCATATTTTGTGAGTAAAGATATGGCTAGCCAAGGTTTTGTAAAAGCACAAACTGATAACTTGCCCAAAGTAGACTCATTTAGATGTAGAGGAAATAAGAGGAGTTGAAGCATTATCGTAAGTACGATGTAAACTATGTTTTATTTATATAATATATACCAACCATATTTCGATGTGTGGTCGTAAGAAAATGATGTTTTTATGGTTGATTCCTAGACATATAGGTACATAACCTCAAACTAATTAAGAATAAAAATTACCAGCATAGAAGTAGGTACTTACATTAAAATGGTCTCCACAAACATAAGTAATGCCCTTCTCTTAAGTGTATTTTTGCTTGCGCCACCAGGTAAAGTAACAAATATTTTGTCTGAAGTTTTAATAGACGTTGATTTACACACTGGAACAATGCAAATTTGGAATACAAAGTTTCTTTTCGGCTTTATCCATTTTTAAAGTTTTCAGAAACAAATTAGGTCACAAGAACTCAGAGCGTGATACACGAATAAGAACGTAAACAAATGACGTCACACCATGGGGCAGCCATCTTTATGACGAAAAGCGCGTTTAGGCGGACTTTCAAATTTTATGATTTTTAAAGTCGTTTTAAAAGTAAAGTTTATATTTTTTCGAAAAAATAGACATGCAAGGTGTTAGGAGACCTGATAAAGCGTCAATTCCACCAATAGCAAAATGTACAGTAGAAAAAATTGACCTTTACCCTGACGTCATACCTACTAACCTCGCGAAACGAATCAATGAGTCAAAAATGGCTACAATTACTTTGTCGTGTGCGTAAATACGTTGACTGCTTGTTCAGCCACCGTCCAAGAAGTGAGGTTAAGTTGGAAATATTCATTAAATGCGAAACAGAAAATTCTGTACTTATCGTGGAATAAAAATAATAAATTAGAGGTCTTGAAAAAAGCCGATTTTATAGAATTTATCTGAATGCAAATGATGAAACGATTTGAACAAAACTCGATGTATCAAAATAATGACAGTTGTCATAAGAGGTCAAAATAAATTCTTATGAATACAACCTATTAATCGTTTTTTGTGCTATCTCTTTTCAACATTTGGAAGTAATAATTAGAGTTACATGAGAACGTATGTCATTGCTTGAAAGACAAGTGTACGTATATTGTATGATGTGTTTTTACTGTCAGTAGAAAAGGATGAGGTATATAAAGTTTGTGTTTACTACTGTTCATTGTTAGTGACGTCAGGGTAAAGGTCAATTTTTTCTACTGTATGCTTGTACCCTATTGTTATATGACATAAGATCTGGAGATTGGTGAAGATTTTATGAGCATAAACACGAATATTACATCATATTGGTCTCTCTAACGATCAGATCTACATTATTCAGAATTTGAGTTAAGTTTTCGAAAAAGTTTATTATTAAAGTCAATCTTATGAATATTATTGTTTATAATCCCCAAATGTAAAATTCAAGAGGATTAACTAAGAGCCACCGGTCAGAAAATACTAAACAAATATTTTCAAAAATACTCTGAGCAAAAAATGTTTCAAAAAGTTTTTATTACGCATGTAAGTAATTTTATTTCTGGTCCGGTCCTGTAAAAGAAACAAATAAGGACCCTGTTGCAGTCCTGAGAGGGTTGGGAAAATACTTTTACATGAATTTACAAGAATTGGAAGGCACCAATTTCACCTCGGGGGAATCGAAGAGTAATTTCTTTTAAGGGATGACACTACCAATTCTGCTTATCAGTTTGCTGCCTTTTTTTTTCTTTTTTTTTTCTACTCTATCCGTTTTGTCATTCGAATTCGAAAGCAGGAAACTCGGATACATTTTACGGTTTCTAATTGAGATGGTTTTTCTTGAATTTTTACGCTAAGAATCTCCAAGTAAAAAATATATATCTCGGTAATAGATTTTTACACTCTCCTGCAAATTTTTTTACTACAATTTTATTATTACTATAAAGCCGTCGATACAAGAAAAAATCATCCACGATACACATTTGTCTAATACGTTTGTCCCATCAAAAACTAATAAAATTTTTGTGATGTACCTAACACACACACACACACACACACGCCGAATGATGTGTAGTAAAGATGCGAGACGTATTGACGCCAGTGACACAACACCAAAGGTACAACCAATGTCCGGTGCTCTTTAATAAAACCCACCATCTCATCAGGCTTGGATTTAGCACGGGTACTAAGCTCAAATAAAGCTGGAAATATTTTTTAAAAATTTCTGCTTTTGCATTTCTATCAGTTATTTATTTTACAACAAAAAGGAAACATTCAAAACTATCCTACTAATAAAAACAATAAATAAATCTTCCATAATAATATATTTACATCCAAAAACTTGATTTTCATTTTCTTTTATTATCACCTGTGCTAAAATAAAAGACTGTATCTTTCTCACGTCCAAAAATAATACGACACCCATAAAAATGTCTTATTGAAGCCTGTGATTGAGGGATGGATGTCTTTGTTTGAGCAATTTTCGGTGGCACTCAAGTCATAAAAAGAAACATTGCCAATACTAATCCGCTTTATACTCTGGTGAAACTACAACCTCGCCGGCGATGTGATTTTTGTTTTGTAGAAACGCAAATTTGTCGAATGAACGTGTTTATATTAGAATTTTTAATGTTGGTTCAAATAAAATTACAAAGTCAATAAAGAATGGTCTGTAGGATGGGAGCGAGAATTATAATACACATATAAATCATGTCGTTAAGTTGTTCATCAAAAGTTTAAAAATGACCGGTTTAATGTTCAATATTACTTAGCGAGGGATTCTTCTAATTTCGTGGGTAGTTTTTTAGGAAAAAAAACGCGAGCGTGTGTGTGTATGTCATCAGTAGATTGTATGTAATTATTTATATCTGCTCTTTTAGGTTCATCTGTCTTTTTCAATTCCCATCGTCTATATATCACTCCCGTTATTTTCGTTTTGTCATACCTGTCACGTAAAAGCTTTCCTTCCCCCTATATATTCATCAATGATAGAAATGCTATGAAAACAAAACTCTGACAAATAATAAGTTTCCCTTGAAAATTCTCTAGACTATTAGAGAAAAACCAATTCGGTTTTACTAATGGAAATGTGTCTACATTTATATAAAGAGAATTTGGTATGTCGGTCACATAGGATGAAACAAAAAATATCGGCGGCCGGACTGCAAAGAAATATAATGTTGACTTATGACAGAAAATTTTTTTTTTAGTTTTTATTTTGTAATCGTTCTTAGATTTTGTAAAAATAAGTTGGTAATGGAGGCTCTTGTGTACGTTTATCTGTTTCTTAGAGCTAAATTAGTCTTCGGACAACTTTGAAAGTGTCCATTTTTCCCTACTCATTATTTTCGAAATTTTTGAAAAAATATAAAATAACTATTTATGCCATCAGTTACGAAATGCCTAATTTTGTGTAACGCGTGAGATTTTTGCGGAACGAACGAAGTGAGTTTCGCAAAAACTCACAAGTTACACAAAATTTCACTTCGTAACGTATTGCATACAAGATTTTTTCTAATATTGAAGAAAGTAATAAAAAAATAAAATTTAATATAATTGATAAAAATTTGAAAAACATAAATTTAGTTTGTTTTTACTTCATGTTAGTTGTCAGTTTGACATTTTGTAAAAAAATCTAGACGGAAGGTTTTTAGCGAGATTGATATATTTTTAGTTTTATTTTTTTTAAATGAGTGATGAAGAGGCAGCAGGTAATGCTCTATTATCAGTAATTCCCAAAAAGTCAAAGGCAGTTTATGATTTGACATACGAAAAATGTGTTACGTGGTGTGATGAGAAGAAAATTAAACATGTTAATGAGAAAGTTTTACTTGCATATTTTGAGGGTAAGAAAGATCTAAAAGTTTCCACATTATGGACACTTTACTCAATGTTAAGGTCTGAACTAAATCTGAGAAGGAATATTGATATTAAAAAATTTACAAATTTGGTAGCATATTATTAAAAGGCAAGCGGACGGGTACAGTGCTAAAAAGTCAAAAGTTTTTATTAAAGAAGATTTTGCCAAATTTTTAGTGGAAGCTGATGACAAAGAATACTTAATGGCTAAGGTTGCAATGATAATTGGAATGACAGGAACATGCAGAAAATCAGAATTAACATTTCTTCCAGTTGAAAATGTTATAGACGAAGGAAGCCATTTCCGTGTTGATATCCCACCTTCAAAAACAAAAGTTATACGGCAGTTTGCAATAACCACTGGAGACATTGAAAATACGAATTTTGTTGAAATATTAAGAAAATATATTAAGTTGCGTCCCCAGGTTCTTAAACACAACAGATTTTTTGTAAAATAAGAGAATGGAAATTGTACCAGAAATCCTGTGGGAATTAACACATTTAGCAGTCTGCCAAAAGTTATTGCACAATTTCTTGGTCTTTCTTCAAATCCTGTTCTATATACTGGCCACTGCTTCAGAAGAAGCTCTGCCACTTTCCTAGCAGCCAGTGGCGCTGATATTTTAAAATTAAAGAGGCATGGAGGTCGGAAATCTACCTCTGTAGCGCAAGAAATATTTGGTGAAACATCTAATGCAATGTGCGCCGCTTCCCAAATAACAGCAAGTTCGAGCAATGAAAAAAATACGTTTTTTTTTTCTAAAATTGATAATAAAAAACTTTCCCATGTGGTGCGAACTTGAGTGGACACATTGTATATATTTTTTGCGAATAAACTTAAATAATTCAAGAAGATTTCCTAATTATAAATTTATACGCCGAAGAGACTTTTTGATTAAATTGGGACCAATTTTTCTTTTCAAATTAAAAAAAAAAGTTGTATATTTGATGAGTTCCATTCAATTAGCTCCGCCTAATTGGCTTTTGGAAGACAACATGAAAATAGAACGGTCGAAATTGGCGACGAGTTTTCAAATAGAAACGCCAGGATCTGAAAAATTCGACCCTTTTATTCGTAACATTTCTCACAAACAGTAAATATTTATCGTTCTGTTTATTAATGTCCGTTGGAGAGAGAAAAATATATTAACTTCCTTATTGTCCTTTTTGGAAGAAGGATCGTATCGTCTCCTAACCAAATTAAACTAAATGCCACAGTGTCAGTATCCCTTATAGTTTATTTCTACAAGTATACATAGAGTATTGGAATACAATGCAATGCAATGCAATGTCTTAATATATAGTAAATTTGGGATATTTCAAGAACTAAGTGATAATTGGGATTCTATTCCAATCAAGAACTGAAGCGTCCTATCTTTCTCCATACTCATCGACATCTAAACAAAGTTCTCTGTAAATATATTTGAATATACGAGGTTAGGTTAAAAAAAATAAGTTTCCAAACACACTGTGTAATTTTCAGTTGACATCCTCGATTTCTATTTAATTAAATTCAGTATATATATATATATATATGTGTGTCGATAAACACGATCATTGCAACACTACCGAAATTCAATCACACGATTGAACGAGAAGGTTCATTAATAATGTGTGCGTATGTGTGTATAAATGTGAGATTACGTGCGGATCGGTGCCGAATATTATGCACTATTGCCAGTGTATCAGCTGTTACACGAAAATGTATTTGCGCGTTGCTTACATCCAACCGTTTCAATAATTAGTCCAGTTCGTTTGGCTGCAAAATTAAATTAATAAACTGTTTTTCCAAAAAGTTAAGGTAGCTCATGAGCCCGGAGATTGTTGCTTTACAAATTACTACACATAGATTCAAAAGTTTTGCATCACCTTCTTCAGATGCGAAGGAATTTTTTTGCGCTAACAATTTTTTGTTGGCTTGTTTATCAATGTTTACCATTTCAATATGTTCCATATTTTTTGCAATATACAGATGTTTACAGTTTTTTTTGTAAGATAACATTTTTAGTGCGATCATTTTAACATTCAAGGCATTTGATTTTTACGATTTCAAGTGCAAACATTAATCGTCAAGTCATAAGTGAGATTGACCGTGCAAGAGTGGCTTTAGTTGAAGAAGGTCATTCTCAAAGGTTCGTAGCAAACAGAGTTGGCGTTTGGCAAAGTGATGTGTCTCGTGTATGGAACCGGTATCTCCAGACCAATTCTCTTCGTGATAGACCTAGAAGCGGTAGAAGGCGTGTTACTAATCAGCGGCAGAACCGCTATATCCACTTAACTATCCGAAGAAACCCGACCATGGCAATACCAGCATTCCAAAGAGATATGAGACATGCGTTGGGAGTTCAAGTATGGATCTCGACATTACGAAGACGAATACTTGCGACAGGTTTGAGGTGTCGCCGACCAATAAGAGTGCCCAGACTACAACCTGAGCACAGAGTTCGCCGACTACAGTGGGCTCAAGAACACGCGGCCTTGCCTGAAGAATTTTGGAATTCGGTGTTTTTTCCGACGAGACAAGGATTTGTTTGGTACAAGATAGCCATCGAATACGTGTGTGGCGGGATCCAACGAGAGTTGCTCAGCTTGCCCATGCTCGCCCCGTGCCGCCCTTCAGAGGAGGAAGTGCTATGTTTTTTGGGCTGGTATCATGTTAAATGATCGTACAGAATTAATTCATGTGGAGGGAACGATGACTGGTAATAGGTATCTCAGAGAGATTCTACATCCTCACGTGAGACTATGGCGCGCCGCTGTTGGCAATTCCTTCGTTTTTATGGACGATAACGCCCGACCTCATCGGACCAGAGCTGTAAATGAGTATCTTGAAATTGAAGGGATCAATCGTTTGAACCGGCCTGTCCTATCTCCTGACATGAATCCCATAGAACATGCTTGGGACATGCTTGGGACATGCTTGGCAGGGCAGTGGCAGCACGCAGAAATCCACCCAGGAGTGTACAAGAGCTTGTTCATGCGGCCGAAGAAGAATGGCGAAATATTCCTCAACAGAATATCAATATCGTGAAAATGTGCGAACTTTCCTCATCAATACCTAGACAACACCCTGTTGTTACTACTCGTGTTATCTACTTAATAAAAATTAAAAATAGAAATAGAACGTAAATAAAAAAAAAGACATGTACGACATATATTTGACGAAATTACAGTTGAATTTTGATGTATTCAGTTGGTTGAATTGCCTTGAAACATACAATTTCCCTTGTCAATTCCCTAAAAGTGGGCACTAAACGAGGAACCGCAGCACATTGGGGACGATGGCCTCCGTCACACATGGGACAACTACTACTGTAGAATCACTAAACAAACCCCTATTGATGGCCCAAAAAGTAATAAATGTTGACTCTTTGTCTACACATATTCTTCTTCCTTTTCCCTGTTAGATCACCCTTCGAATAAATGTCTCGAAATAGTCTTAATTGATTTCTTGTTATTGTCTTTGTCTCATTTAGATAGGGTGTAATTGATTTTCGGGAGAGATTCCTTTTATTAGGGTTTTTATATAGAAGATAGCTATGAAAATTGAAAGATTCGTTTATATCGTTAATGTAAACTTTATATATAGATGTTTTTTTTTTCAAATTTCAAATCATAAATTTGAACAACAATGCATATTTCTCGAACTCCAGACAAGAGTAAGTGGCTTCCTCATTACTCAAGCAAACAAGCAAACAGCCGAAGCCAACGATTGAATTCTGACGTGGTTAATTGGCCCTTCATTCGAAATTCCTGCGTTGAACCGCATGTAATCCTGGAGGGATGTGAAGAATTTCCCTCCATCAATACCTGTCTAATTGCTAACGGAAAATAAACCTCATGGAATTAGGAACAACTTGGAAGATTTTTGAATTACATATATTGGAAATTGTGTTATTTACTTCCATAATTATGCTCTTTATGAAATTGATATGGAATATTATAATCTTCCATACAATTTCAAACATAATTACAGAAATATAGTGGGATTACAGTGAACTACTGGCAATAATTACCAACAAAATTTTAAACACACAAACGTAGTCACTATACAGGGTGTCCCACGACGAGTTAAAACTATCTGTATATGGCAAAATTCTCATAGTAAAACCATGAAAATTTCTACTTTTGGGTTTTTGGATCAACTAAAATATTTTCAAAGATGGCAGACTTCCGATTCTACCGGAAGTCGACTGCAACTTTGTTATTTTGAATAGAACACCCTGTGTGAAATTTAATTTATTGGTGTTCTATGTTGATATGTTCACGAATATGGATCTGTGTTAACATAGGGAATAAAAAAAATTCATTTTCCTAGATATTGTCACATCATTTTAGAATTATGTGTTCAACTTCCAACTTCCAATATATAAAATTGTCGAAGCTTTCACCGAAAACACCAAATTGATGTTTAATCTAAATTAAAACTAAGCAGGGATATATATATATATATATATATATATATATATATATATGTGGGAGAAGAGCGTATAACACGTCTCTCTCTGTCTCTTCTCCTTCTCCCCTTCTTTGTGTTAAATGAAAGAGACAATTGCGCCAAAGGGATCGAGAGGGCCATGACAAATATCAAATATAACAAGTATTACAAGTTCAGTTCGGAGATATGGATTTCGTATAGCGGGAAAGTAGTTCGTTATATTCATAAGTTTACTTGATACAAACTTTATATTGCCGTCTCTTCTGGGACGACGTAGACAGAAGAGAAACTTCAAAAGATAGAAACGTCCTCCTTTTGACAAATATCTATCTCTGGATATTATATCTTTACAGGGTTTGTCGTGTTTGCATTTTAATTTTTAATTATCTTTCCAACCAACTTATTTTTCGATAGACTCGATTGAAAATTGGAATTTATCTTCTACAATATATCTAGGACAACCTATAGGAAACACCTCCATAATATGGGGTTAGTGGACACTGCTCCATGCAGGATGTGTGAACAGGAAGATGAAACTGTCAGGCATGTCTTATGTCCGTTTGTAATTATCAATGATTAAGTACAAGTTTTAGTCAATTTTTTAGGATCCTAAGCTTAGGACACTAAAATATTGACAATTGCGAGTGTTCGGAGTTATCGTCAATATGAGAGAGTGTTTGTGTTCGGTGAGTCTTGGCCTGTACCTGCCGATATAAAGGAGATGTCTCCTAGTGACCTGTCCACCTTCCTGGGAAGCACCTAGAAGGACAACTCCTCGGGAGGATGTACAATGGGTCACATGTGGCCAAGTACTGTGAGCCTACACTCATCCTTCCTGAATTCAAACTTTATTGAATTCTGGAGAGCTTGCAGGAGTTTCTGGAGCTCGCAACAAAAACTTTGTGTATTTGAATTTTTATAAAATTTGCCCAAGTACTTTTGCCGATAATATTAATTATTTGTACGAAGCCTTAACCGGCAAAAAAGCTTGGACTGATTTGATAAAAATTCAAATCCTTTCAGCCTAAAGCTATTCCAAGCTACAGATCTTTATCTTTTACTTCTTGATTGAAAAATCAAACGAAACACCAAATTTTCAAAATAAAATATATATTTATAATAATGAGTGACCCTGTAAATTGTATTGTAGATATAATACAAGCTTTGCTTTATCCCCGAAAAGTAAACGTTCTTCTCCTCATATATATTATTATTGCTTCCATGTGATAAATGGCTTCTAATCTTGAACTTCATTAACTTCATAAATTCGCAATAAACTTACTTCGGCGACTAGTTCTTGATTATTAATACTTCTTGCCATCTATGGGATTATTATTTGTTTGATGGAAACTCTGCTGATTCGAACTTATGTGATTTTGTTTACTCTTATGGAAACTACGCAGTTAATTATGTATTATCTCCTTTACTGAAAGCGTTTTTAATAAGGTTATATTTATTCATATAAAAATACATGAACCTTTGAAATCCTCTCCACCATATTCATGTAAAGGCTAACCTTTGAAGTATGGAGAGGTTGTCAATAGGCTTATCCTATCCAATAACTCCTAAAAGTGATTATTGGGCTTACTAAGGCTGTTTAGATCACGTTCAAGATCCTTGGGTTACAGCCTTGCCAGTTCCTTGCTCACTATTAGAGCAATTTTTGCTTTGTATGTAAACTTTCCATCCAAAATTTCGTAATATATCAGGCCTGTTGGCTTTGCTCAGTGCCAAAAAAATCAAGAAAAGAAATTATTTTCAAATTTTTGCTGATTTACATTGAAAATAAATCCTCCCACACAACCAAAAAATCCAGCTATTTATATGAATTTCTGCTTGTTATCAAATAACGCTTGAATGACTCCATCAAACGGGTTCAATATAGGGATTCCAAAAGAAGGGCCATCGCCTAAAGGGTTTATCGAGTGTATACGATTGATGAGGACCTTGTTAGGTTCTCTCGAAACGTTCTATCAATTATTCTATAGTCGTCAATTTCGAGAGTAGATTTTTTTGAATAATTGGACTTTCTAGTCGAATAAGATTGTTTGAAATCGTCTTACATTAAAAAAAAGAAGCTACGGGATCTAAAATTATTCAAAACCCATGCACATTACACAAAAACAATTTGTTTTAGTGACGAAAGTACTTTATGTTTCAATGGAAATGTGAGTGTATAGCACTGTATATAAGATAGAGACCACCCTATCCATTATAATATATGTCTTTCGCCCCTTTATCAAAAGACATGGCTATTATCCAATAAAAAACGAATCAAAAACTCACCAGCGGCTATATATTCAAATACCTACTTTTAGGTTTTATGTGAATGACGTTCGTATTTATATAAAAGAAGCAGACATACGTTGAAGCAATGGGCATTTATCGACATTTAGAATCAGCATAACCGAGAAATCCAGCAATCCTTCCAACTGATAAGGACATTTCGAAGAGGATTTAGCCTACTAGATACTTACATTTCCTGCCCTAAGAAGACACTTCCTATATATATATCGAATAGATCTCGAAAATAGAGGGTCGGAGAAAATTTATTTTATTTAAAAATATTTTGTCGAGGAAATCAATTATTAGATACTAATATTGATCCAGTGTACAGATGAGTATAGACTCTGATTAGGTATTCTCTTTAATTTCCTCTTGCAGTTCCGATGCTTTCACCTAATCCACCGCCTCCCGCTATATCGCCGAAATATTGCTTTTAGAAATTAATTTATTCCATTACCAGTCGATTCATTAATATTTCATACAATCATAGTCGGCCTCGTTATCAAAGCTGATCCTACTGATCAAAGTCGACATGGCATCGCACATCGCGTTAAGTACACGCTAAAAACGTTTTATCCTTTATATCATTCACACTGTGAAAAAAAAATACGAAAACAAGAAATCTTTAAAGAAATTATTAAATCAATGCCCAATTTCACCAACCATTTCCTTAACTTAGGTAATACCTAATTCAGATTTTGGAATTGCTAAGTGAAATTTTCGTTTTACCACGCACTAAGAATTACTTGAGAGTGACAATATTGGGTATTTTCTATCATGTTTACGCGTTTCTTAGCGCATGGTGAAACGTAAATTCTATTTTATCATTCCAAAATCTGATTTAGGTATTACCTAACTTCAGGAAATGGTTGGTAAAATCTGACACACATTTCGTATGACTTTGAAATTTTTATTCTCCACCCTGTATATTCGCATTTTTAGGAGAAATATATCCACCCTCGAGATAGAATTGATCATTGCTCTCGAAATCATTACATATTTGGCCCGAAGAAAATATATGCCATGGCAGGTATATCGAAAATGAAAAAACTTTTTAATTGAACATAAATTTAGGAGTAGAAGTTTTCGCATTTCCGAACCAAACTTTTCAAGTAACATTAAATATTCAGATTTTTTTGGAAATTAATAAAAAAATAATCGACATCAACCAAAAAATAATATTGGAATTATTTTTCAAAAATATTGCCGAAAGTAAAAGGCCATTATACAGGGTGGTCCTTAGGTAGTACAAGGAAGTATAGTACAATCTTCACTTCAAAATATTGCGTTTTAAATCAACTAGCCTTAATAAAATGTTGATATTAAGAGATATACAGGGTGTTGAACATGAAATTTTCATTTTCGTTTTTTACAATAACTTCAACGCTTTTCGACTTATATGCACAAAAAATTTGAGGTTGAGAGTTTTTTAATATGAGAAATCATAATTTTGTACCTATTTCGATGTATTTTGTAGAGGGCGCCACATAGACCACGTATGCGGCATAAATTTTCGCAAAACTTTTTTGCCTTTTCCATTAGCACTTCTTTAGTGAAAAATGTGCCTTTTTCGCAACTAGTACACAAAAGTACTTCACGCACAAGTGTCATACAAAACTTTATCTACGACCTCATGAAGAAAAGTTAAAAATATGTGCTCTGATTCTCACATAAAAAAAACCCTAGCCTCAAATTTTTGTGCAAATACGTCAAAAAGCTTTAAATTTATTGTAAAAAACGAAAATTAAATTTTCATTTTCAGCACCCTGTATCTCTCTTAATATTAACAATTTATTGAGGCTTTTTGGTTTGAATCGCAATATTTTGTACTGTATTTCTATTTACAATTACTTACGGACCACCCTGTATATGAATATTTTTATTATAGCTCTGGTATTTTTTTTTCGGCATAAAAAAAGTAATTATAAATTATCCTCTGTAAACACAAATTTCGAAAAGCAAATAAACATTAACAAGCACCGAATTAGAGAAAAAGCGAAGGAAAATCATGGTATTATTACTCTTACATCATATTTTTTCTACATAGGCGTAGCGCTTAAAATATTAAATACTTAAATACTTATTTATTTTTTAAAATGAGAATATTCGTAAAACTATGAATTCAAAATAAAGTAGAAAAAAGAAAATAAAGGATATTTGGAGTAGTAAGAGTGTAATGTGGTTGTTACGGGGTGGTATTCGACGTGGATCGGCCTCTCAACTGATGGTGCTGCTGGTCACTCGGTGGGTCATCTTACAGGAATAAAACAACTACCTGTAGCACTGGGATACGTTCTATTTATTACTTAAACTTACTACTATACATTATACTACTTATTACTTATGAATTGTGATATTCATATTCTAACATTCACGTTAACATTAACACTAATATTAATAGTAATTCTTAAAACACTATCGTTTGCATATTTATACAAGTCAAGTTCATCATAAGTAAATATAAATAATACTATTTATGTTTATTTCACGCTTGAACTTAACTTCGTACGTGCGACCTTCCTACTTCTATTATTCAATTCTATGATTCAACGTTCTTATGATTTATTGAAATTAGCTTCAAGGGAATTTATGTCTTTTATTTAAATATTATTTTTAACTTGTCATATTGACAAAAAGGCATCACAAGAGTTTTGTGTGGATTTTTAAACGTGGAGTTCACTTCAAGGATAAATTTTAATAAAAACGCCGCTGTTTTGGGGCAAATATATAAATATATTTTTAAAAAATCCTTATAATCTTTTTAGTTACTAATACATAGCTTGGATCGTTTAATGTATATGCCTACGTAACCGGTACACACAGACGGGATTAAATAATTTTAAAAAAGCCCTTAGGCGAAATACGACCCTTATGTGCGGTGAAAATATTGAAATTCATTCCTTTTTCTGAAACCCAACAATTTTGCCCTATGTATATACGCTAATAAATAACGTATTTTAAGGTAACTTAGTGTACCAAATTAAGGGGTTGAAAATTTTTCAGATGTGTGTTTTATTTCTCCATTATTTCGCTTATAGCGGTTTCTCTTCTTTCTCCAGGGACGGCATATGTGGAGAATAACCGACGTTTTTATTAACAACTTGATACATGTCTGAATGAGAAATTAGTCATGTCATAAATTTGTAACACTCGCGTTAAGTCTGCAAAATTATAATAACAAAACAAAACATAATTTCTTTTAAATATTCTAGTAACAAAAAAAATTTTAGTAAAAATATAACCCGGATCTGAACACCCTCTTTTATTTTACTTACCCTTTAATTAGAAATTAGCCCTGTTAATCCCTAATGGCCGTATGGATGTGTTCCGACAATATTCCAGCAAACTTTGACCCAACCTGTTCGTTAATAAATTATCAAATTAGCATTGGAGGTCGCCTATCGGTGGAAATTATTTCTTTATGAGGCTCATTTGGAAATTTTGTTTTTCCTAAACTTAATATTAATGAGAGGATATTCAGAAGTCATACATAAAATATTCATTCCTAGTCTATACACAATCATAGATGGTTTCCATTCCTGTGTATTCACTAAAATTTATTATTACGAAAAATAACTTATTTATTTCACACGAAAAATGTAAAAAGATCGAACCCTTCAAAATATATCACCTCCTTTATTCTTTTCACGTAATATATACCACCTCAATTTTTTAAAATACCAAAGCTCTGCCTGCCAATTTTGTTACATTCTTCAACTGACTAGTTATTGTAAACTTTTTCCTAAGAAAAGATCTAGAGGTGTCAGATCTGGTTATCTTGGCTGCAATGCTATAAGGCATGAAAGGTTCTTAACAAAAAACGAGTATGATGTGAGTGAGATACTTAATACACCATGCAACTTTTCTCCTGTTTGTAACTCACTTAATTTAGATTTAATCTATAAAATATGAAAAGGACCATAGATTCAAAACATTATCTCCCGAAATAAAGGACAAATACGCAGATATCCCAAGCCTCGTTGTAATTCAATGTCTGCAGAGTCACACAGCCCGAGAACTAGTTGTTGCTTTTTATAAAACAGTCTTCTTTCTTTAAAAAGTAATTTTCAAAAACTTGATCTTTGACATCTTCACTAAAATGACAAATATTTTATTTTAATGAATATCTATTTTAAATGCTTCCATAACTGACTCCGGTGTTGGTTGTGCAGTTTCCACGAAGCATGAACTCATAAGCTCCTTTACTCTACCTATAGTGTGTAGCGTTCACATAGGCGAGCTTCAAAGCATTTTTCAAGCATCCACCTACCCCACAAAAATATTGTAATTTGCACTGACTCCCTCTCCTCCATTCAATCAATCAAGTCAATCTTCACTGACCACCCAATTGTCCAGAACATACACGACATCTATCAAACTCTTGTTGCTCAAGCTATAACAGTCTCTCTCATCTGGCTTCCATCTCACATCGGCATTGATGGTAACGAAACTGCTGACCGCCACGAGAAAGAAGGTACCACTAATTGTCCAACTCGCAACCGACCTAAATATCCACTTCAAAAACGTTACACAAGATTCTTGGAGACACCTGTGGCGCAATAGCACGACAGCACTTCATGATTTTCATCCATCCACTTCTCCTCTCTCCCTTAACTTCTTAACCCGGAGAGAGGAACTATAATCAGAAGAATCCGAATCAGTCATACCAAACTCTCACATGGATATCTGATGTCTTCAGGAAATCGTCCCGTTTGCCATAGCTATCAATTTATGGCGCACACGACTTCAAGAAGTGGTAAACAATAATGGTGGCCACATTCATAATATTTTTTGGATATTTCTGGACTCTTGTTGGGTTGTTTGTTTGAATTAGATTTGGTAATGGGTTCTCATTAGACCCTTAATCTTTTTCTGGCTTGTAGATGATTTGATTAATTGGTTCTCATTAGACTCTAAATCAGAATTTTCTTAATGAAAATGACTTACATTGGTTTTGGGATATCATTAGATACATAATTCAACTAATAGTTCACTTTGCATTTAAATGTATTTTTGTTGTAAATAATTGCTGGAATTTGATTTTACATACTTCATTCTTTGAATGATTATTGTGTTTGGAGTTTCTTCTGACTATTGATTGGTTATCTATTTTAATTAGATTCAGGAACGGGTTCTCATTAGACCCATAATCTTTTTTGTTTTGGTATCAGATTTGAATAATACGTTCTCATTAGACTTTAAAATCAAATCTGTTCCTTTATTTAGGTGGCTGATTTTTGGTTTTTGGGGGGCTACCAGATTACAATTTTTATTCATTAAAATTTGTTTGAAATTATGTTCAGATAATTACTTTCCTTGATTTACACGAATATTTTATAATTTTCAAATTAATTTATTTGCTTTTGGAATCTCTCTTGACCTATTTGTGAGTTTTCTATTTTGAATTAGATTTAGCAATGGGTTCTCATTAGACCCTTAATCTTTTTCGGCATCTTATGATTTGATGGGTTCTCATTAGATCTCAATATATCAAATTTATTTATAGTTTATTTAGGAAATTCACATATTTGGTTTTGGGACATTACCAGATCAAAGAAAAATTTTTTACAATAATTTGACTTTTATGCTCATGTTGGATAGCTTGAGTTCTGTGTCCACTTGAATTGTCATTTGTCACTTGTTAGTTTTAAATTGAAGTAGTGTCACTTCGTCTTGCGGTCTACTAACACGTGTTCGTGTAGTAACTGAAGAATTTAATTAAAATTAAAAATGTTCATAATATGAAGACAGTTTAACCCCAATCAGGGAATACATTTTTTTTTTAAATTTTTAAATTTAATGTAATTTTAATAGTGACGTTAATGTGTTGTAGACATTTGACTAGGTTTCTTGTTTCATATCTGACGAGTAAGTAATTCTTTACTAATTTCTTTTTAAAAATTTTCCATAGATTATTGCTTACTTGCAGGTATGGCACTGATGATGGCCTAATAGCCGAAAGCGCTTTGCAATTTTAAATAAAAATTTTACACAGAATACAAAATGTTTTCTTGACTAGAAAATAAATCGCCCAAAAAACAAAAAAAAATATTTTCAATTAAAAAATGTACTCTTTTATTTCGGCCCACAGTGTATATATATATATTTTTTCTATGCCAATGACCAGCTCTGTCGAGGCACGTTAAGCTAAAATAAAATAAAAAAAAATATTTTATTTTAATGAATATCTATTTGAGAAGTTTTTAAACGACAATAAATATTTATCTTCCCAATGTTTACAATCGTTTACAACACCCTGAACAGTACACGTCTTTGTCTATGTTAGACACGTTAAACAATGGACAGTTGTCAGTTGGCTCAGGGTGATAGCGGCTATGTTATCCTCATACGCTATTTTATTAATGTATACGGGCTCTCACTCAAAACACCATGGATTATTTATTCACCTGAAATTTTATTGCATTCATACCTTCTTCAAGATAATTATTTTATTGAATTAAGTTCATATAAACAATAGATGATTTATTCAGGTCGCTGGTACACATTTTTGCTAATTTCCGATTCGTGTGTCACCCTTAATAGCTATTACTAATTATTATCCATCACAGAAATACCCGAAAATAAAAAGAATAAATTCACACACGTAATCTGATTGTCGCCTTATATAGAAAATACGGTTTTAGTGTGCGTGACTTGAAAAAAAAAACGTTGGTAACACTATAATGAAATAAACAAGGAGGATTAATTGAATATTGTGAAAAATAATTTTACCGCCTACTAAATTACCAGCGGGTATATTGTAGGTAACTTGACTTTGATTGAACTAAGGGTTCAATTGAACATAAACGGTGCCAGTTTTTTTAATTACAGGTTTTCAACACTCGGAAAAAAATGAACTAAATAAAATATAATGTATTCGGATACGCCGCTGGTATTAGTAGGTGACTTTGATGGAAGTGGTGCTAGTATCAGAAATAAAGCGAGAATATGATTGGTCACTTATTTAATTACATTCATCTATCATTTGCTGTCGACAATGGCTGACTTTGACCGATTGACTCTACAGTGGCTCTCCTATTTTTGTTCTCAATATAAGTATACACGTCATAAGTAATACAGTTTATTATCTTACACGTGAAATATGCCATAATTGAACAATATGCAATTGCTGGACACTCAATATCGATTGCTCCGAAACGCAGATGAATGAATTTTAGATATGGGAGGACAATTATGGAATTATTGAAAACACTTGTAAACTTTAGTAAGCAACATATCAAATGGAAGGGCTCCCAAGTAGCAATTTAAACTGCTATAAGATATATCTTATAGGATACTAAAATTCTTATAACGGTCTACAAAACAATTAAATGATCCTTATACAACTAAAAACATTTTTATACAACTGTTTGGTTGTACAACAGTTCTATTAAAAGTTTATACAACTCTGATATGACTGTTTAATACACATTTATACAACTCTTAATCGACTGTTTTATAATCATTTATACAGCTACTATAAAATGATTTAATAGTGTGTCATGTAGTCACATCTATAAAATGGGATTGAAGCGGCACTATGAAGGTCTCACAAAATGATTGTATAATGCAAAATATTTTTTTATAATGCTGTTATTTCGAGCACAATGGAAAAATTTTGTCATCTAGCAGTTTATAAGAGCATTTCATTTTTTAGTAAAGAATATCAGAACCAATTTATATTTCAATTTGGAAGGTTTGATAGCACAAATTTTGATGCGCCGCAAATTTTACTGATAGATATAGGTATATATTTGGCAAGAAAATGAAGCGCTTCAATTCTGGTTTCAAGTTTCAAGTAGATACTTGAAAAATAATAATAAAATGGAATATCATAAAAAACATTTTTTCATTATTTTAATAGTTTATCACTTCATTTGGATATTCTTTCACAATATAATTCTCTAAATAATGATAAAGTCACATTTTTCAATATAGTTTCATAATGGCTTAGAATGGCGGCTAAAGCGGTACAAGAATTGCTTATTTAAACATGGCGATTTATAATACAACAATTTTATCCCAAAGAAATGCTTTAAACAATATTTTATTGTAAAATGGAACGGTATTCGATAACTGTTTTATAACGAAGAATATTTAGGCACTATACAACTAAAAAGGGTTTTATAATGCAACGCAATTGAATGCTATACAATATTTATTATACAACATTACACAGCTTCAATAAGACAAGCTCAAGTAACTATTTTATAATGTTGTAGCTGTTAGTTATATAGTACATTATAGAACTCTTATACAAAAGGTATAAAAGTCTTATAAAATGATATTTCTGATATTGTATAAACTTGCTTATAAGGTATTATATAATTTTTAAAGAAATGATCGTATAATGCGTTATAACATATATTGAAAAACATATACACATATAACATAAAATAAATAAATATAAATAAATAAATAAATAAATAAACATATAAACATATACACATATATTAAAAAACAAAATTATCGAAACAAAATTCTTAATAAAAACAAAAAGTCCTTAAAACAACGCTATTCGTCTGTTATACAACAATTCAGTCCTCTTAGAATTCAATTTTGCTAGTTGGGCTTGTTTGTTGTAGAGGTCTCAAATATACAGTGTATCAATTTAAAAGTTGAAGTATCTCTAGACCGGAAACGAAAAACAATCATGGTGAGTCAGTTGTACAAAATATTCGAACTATAAAGAATTACCTCGTAAATCATAAGAAACAACAAACTAAAACCTATTAGTGACTGGTCATTATTTAGAAAACTCCCAAGTTTGTAATTCTGCAATATCAGTATAAAGAAAACTATCAATTCGACCTAAACATTAAGAAAAATTGAAATTATTATAATGTTTAACAGTGAAATATAAAAATAAACTTGAAAAATTTAGTTTTAATTGGATTTAATAGTTCAGGAAAATGTATATAAAGAAAAACATGAAAAAGAAAAGTTTCAAAACTTTCATATATCAATATATCATGTCCAGTTGATGTGTATTCTTCTCCAGAAGGGTCATAATAGAGTATCGGTCTTCATATTTCCCACTTATTACATCTTTAGGGTTTTCCACGGCTGGAGCAATAACGGCACTATCATATTTATTGCCTCTAACCATATTTAGAGAGTAACATTAATTTTTTCCACCCGACCGGCTTTTCTCAATCAAACTTTCGGGGCTCTGTATTCGTCGAAAAACTTTCTCATCACATCCTAATAGTCGTTTCGATAAGTATAAAACCTTGTAATAACATAAGATTGTGAAAATAACCGGCGCACTCACCATAAACATTTAAAATAATGGCGAAAGTTCCGATTTTCTCCAACCAGAAAGAACTAATTGCCATTAATTTATGGCTAGCGAAAGGAAATTCGGAGAAAATGGATAAATAATTCCTTCATAAATTATTGAATAAAATCAATGAGTCCACAATAGATATAAAGAGTGTTTAGAAATTCTACATCTAATATAAAAGTATGTTCTATGGGAAGATGACTCGAACAACAAAGTTGACTTTCGTTTTGTATGTGTGGACTAGTCGATCAAATTGGACACGGATTGAAATTATAGTATTTTTATGACAAACATGTTTAAATCTAATAAAAATTAATGATCTCTATTTATGTATAAAACTGTTTAGTAGGAAAGCAGGATAGGAATAAATAACTTGCTGAATATTTTGATCTATTAAAAAGAAAACTATACATTTTTAAAATAGATACCATACATTTATAAAATAGAAACCATACATTGTTGAAATTGAACATACCTACATGATCTAAAACATAACCAACAATGGTATCCACAAGATAGCCTTGTCTATCCTTAAGTGTGCTCATTAATGCTTTCCCCATAGTAGTTTTTTGGAGTTCTTGGAGTAGATCTGACAGGTATAATTGAGAAATGTATATGTTTGAGGTACATTTCGCTTGCTTGTTACTTCTACCTACTTGAATATAATTGTCATTTATTTCCTTACCTTCAAAGATATCTCACAATTCTTGTAATCGCCATGAGTTTAACAATTAATTTATTCTATTATTAAACTTATTTTTGTCCAGATCACTTTAACCACATACTTCACAAAAACAAAACAATTAGTAATATTGCAAAAACTGATCTAATTTCACATGCAGACTGAAGCCAAACGTATACAGGTGGTGACCGTTACTAAATAATAGGGAAGGGTGGGGTGAGAATTCTTTGTTTCAATTGCCACATAATTTGTAGGCTAATGTGATTTCTTACGGGTGAAGAAATGTGTGATTTGTAGCAAATAAGTTTTTTTCTCGTAACAATAAATGTACAATTATACTGAAATACTTATTTTTTCGGTATAAAGTAGATTTTATTTGAGGCTAATAATCTATAGGCTTATTTAAAAAATGTAAATTTCTGTCAAAACTTTCAAATAATTTACTATGAATATTTAATTTGCTGTTTTAAAGTGATGGAATATTATTGAAGATGTTAGGTTTTTTTCTGGGTTATGAAAACAATTTTTACCCAAATAGCAATGTTATATTTTGATAACAAAATATTATATTACCATGGATCGCATGTGGCTAAACTGCTGTGAGTCTACACTCTACAGTTACTATACCGACGAATTTTCACTTTCTAATTAATTTTTCAAAGTTTTTCGTTTTTCATGTTACCCTTAATTGTTCATCGAAATTTCCACATGTTGATTCGAACGCACAAGTTTCAACAATAGCCAGCCAATAAATCGCTTTAGCCTTTACTAAATGGCTCGTTATATTCTCCGATGAGTCGACAAATAGTTCGTCGCTTCCAAATGTGGATTAACACACGGTGAAACTGACAAGAATCGTCGTTACGGGGTTGTCTAGCTGTCGATGACAATTCCCATTTGATCGGTTTAATCCGCTGCAACGACAATTGCAATATATGCGTAAACGGAATAATTCAACCATCCACAAATTTATATATCTAATAATCAAAATTTGAATTGTAAAATATTTAGATTAAGTTCTTTTCGTACATTCTTATGCATCGGTTAAAAATGAAATTATTCTACCTTTCAAATAACTCTCAAACTTTTCTTCCAAGATTATCAATTGACTTTCTCGTTTCTTCCTCCCGGGAACCGCAACAAAATTCGCCCGATCTCACACCCACAATCCCTTAATTTATCCTAATTGTTGTCTGTTTCCAAGGTGACGTCTCCGAATAATAATTACCAATTGATCTGATTATTATTATTGATGATGAAGACACAACATGGCCGACGAAATCTTAGTCGTATCTCAGTTATTTTTGACGGTTTTGAAAGTACGAACGGACTCGCCCGTTTGACAATCAATATTATTTCATTTATTTATGAAAACACATTTTTTAAAAATGGTATAATATTACTCTCTCCAATATATAACTATGAGTTGAAATTTATTTCTAGAGAGGGGAATTTGGGGATATATGCAGGCTTCAACTTAGTAAATGTCTTTCTTCTTTACGATAATATTCACCATACAAGTTTCCTGTAAAAACAAGTTTCGTAGTAGAAGACAGGGTTGCACACAAACGCTGTTCCAGCTACTTACATAATATGCTTTAAAATCTTCCTTATTATTTCTCTATGGTGTGGAGATTTTCGTCATATCCAACGGTCTACAACAAAATGAGGAGGAGCATCTTTAGGCACATTATCACATACGTCTTTTATAGACCACTGATGATAAACATGTTTTTTGGTTAGGTTAAAAAATATCAAAATTAATGTCTCTCACAGTCAGGTTAATTACAAAAACGTCAACACCCTGTAACTCGTTAACGATCAAACTTATTACACATGTTTATGGAAACTTCTAGAACACAGAGCCAGATGCTGAAAATGCAATACGCACATATACAGATAGCTAAAAAATGAAAGAAGGCTCAGGTTGTGGAGTTTACTCGAGAGCACTAAGCCTAAGGATAAAATGGAGAATGGGAAACAATACCAGCGTGGTTCAAACAGAACTGGCTGATATCTCAATTGCCACAAAAGAACTAACCAGAAAAGGAATTTCTGGCAAAAACATAACAATCTGCACTGATAGTAGACAAGACCTATTAGCCTTGAACAGACAACGTGTTATATCGGGGCTAGTACTAGAGTGCCACCAAGGAAACACCTCCATACTATGGGGCTAGTGGACACACCTCTATGCAAGATGTGTGAACAGGAAGATGTCAGGCATGTCTTAAGCGAGTGTCCGGAGTTATCTTCAATAAGAGAGTGTGTGTTCGGTGAGTCTTGGCCTACACTTGGTCCACCTTCCTGGGAAGAACAGGATGGACGATGGCCTAGAAGGACAACTCCTCGGGAGGATGTATAATGGGTCACATGTGGCCTAAGTGCTACCCTACACTCACCCTCCTTACTCTGCAGATACAGATACAGATACAGATAGGAATTTCTATTCCATTTAACCAATAATACACTGTATGTCGCCAAAAACATTATATTTCTTGATGGAATTTTTAAAATGATGACATCAAGATAAATTCACGACACTTCCAGAAGGAAAATGTTTGATAGATATTAATATATGACGGTTTTTTTTGTGATTTGTACAAATAGATATTTATTTTTC
Source organism: Galerucella calmariensis (assembly GCA_910591675.1). Classification (NCBI taxonomy): domain Eukaryota; kingdom Metazoa; phylum Arthropoda; class Insecta; order Coleoptera; family Chrysomelidae; genus Galerucella; species Galerucella calmariensis. The sequence continues at coordinate 305,290 of CAJUYG010000047.1, read as the reverse complement.
GTATGCATTAATTTTTATGAAGATGTATTTGCGAATGTATACGAGGGGAGTCTTAAAAGTAACATGTCTACTACCCAAACTCAAGCATTTAGCAAACACTAATGCAAGGAGGAATAGTTTCATATATAACGATAGTTTTACCAAGATCAGCTGAATTGAAGTTTAATCTAAACATTTTTTGATCGAAATTATACCATTAGATTTCAATTAAGTTTTAATCAACAAAACTTAGAACAAAGTTCTCTACATATATCGACGTCTTTAGATAAATTCGTCCAGTTTCAATACGTTTGCTCTACTTTGAATATCTACCGCCCCTTTTCTATCCACAACATTAATCTGCAGTACACATGGATGGCTAATTAATGACCGTTTTTGTTTCGAGCAATAAAAATAACATTCAACATCGAAAGCACTGTAAAGGTGGGTGGTCCGTACTCAAACATTTTACGATCTCTCCAATATACATCCAAAAAATATGCGTTTGTACTGAAAGTATAATTATATCGACCGTAAAACTACTTTATTCTTAAAATTATACAGACGTTCTCGATCAAAGAGAATATATACATTTTATACCCAAATAAGTACGTTCATCTGATATACTGTGGTTATTGAAATTATTGTTTGATACTTGAATTCTCACTCATAATGAAAAGTTAAACCAAAACAAAACAATATCATTCAGGTACATATCTAGAGCTCGAAAAGCTATAAAATACCTCGAAATCAATTGAGTCAACAACAAATATCTGTTTCAGATTGCAGCCAATTGCGAAACGAACAATATATAACCAACGTTCGTTATAAAACCAGTGGTGTACACATATTTATTAGAAATTCGGAGGAGAAGGAAATATAGGTACATTTATTCATGTATTGTGGTCACGGGTTGGGGGTATCTAAGAGGTCCTTAGCTTTAGCGAAAAATGTCTTTCTTTATATAAATTTTGGCACATAAAGTGAAGTAGAAAAGTTATTTCGAAAGACAGGAAATCACACATGTGACCCATTTAACATCTTCCCGAGAAGTTGTCCTTCTAAGTCATCGTCCTTCCTTTTCTTCCCAGAAAGGTGAACAGCTCACTAGGAGCAGATGTAGGCTGAACACACACTCTCTTATTGACGATAACTCCGGACACTCGCATAAGACATGCCTGACATTTTCATCTTCCTGTTCACACATCCTGCATAGAGGTCGCCTTGGGTGATCCTGGCAAGACTGCATCCTTTGATTCCATCCTTTCTCTTAAGGGATTGAGCATGGTTAGTTCCGCAATTGTCGAAGTCGTACTCAAATAATTATAGGATGAAAAAATACCCTCTGTACAGAATAAAAACCCCCGCCACAGCTCGGAAAATAATATCGAGTCCATGTTCGCCAAACCTCAATAGTTTTCCACGCCGCAATTCGAAATTTTCTTCCGTCAATGTTTCGAAATTTGTAGTGGTTATTATTCGAGATTCATAAACAGCTTTTAACAAGTCAATTGGTTTATGCCGAACAAGCTATCGGTTAATGGATAAAAGCCCTTATAGGTTGCGGAAGTTGGAGAGCTTTTCCCGTAAACCAGTGGCTCTGATTTATCGGAAACGTCAATTACATTCGGTGCTTATGTCGTTGATTTGTTTTTCCGACGTGTTCGTGTTTTGGATTGTTGATTTATGTGATACGGCAAAAAAAAAATCGTGTCATAATATAAACGAAAGGTTAATTGTTCTAATTTTCAGCGGCACTGCAAATAAGATCTATCGTCATTTATACAGCAACAAGAAGAGAAAAAAAAAAACTCTTCTTAATGGTGTTCACGAACATTCAAAATAAACCCAATCGAAGTTCAAAAGATGCGACAAAGATTATCTTTGACGGAAATCGCATGGTAATAATTGCAGCTCCCCCACACATTCTGTATATATACCATATACAAAGACACATGTTTGTTAGATCCGGATTATTAGTATAATATAACTGCAGTTATAAATAAAGCTATCAAAATGCTGAAGCACATGTGAGAACCGCTTGGGTAGGTAAGGGAATATTTTGTTTGGTTTCAGTAATAAAATTCGTTATATTTGTTGATTTAAGACGGTAATATTACCGGTCGTGAGATCCTTTTTTCCATATCATTATTTTCGTGAAATAGGAAATTAGGAACAACCTTTTTATACAAGGTGAGTTTTAAGGAACAAGCTTCTACAGAATGTCAATTTTACTAATTCTTCATCGTAAATCATCAATTTTTATGAACAACCGACTGAAAAAAATCCTGTAAATCTGGTGACCTAGGTGGCCACTCAATGAGACCTCTCCTTCTAATCCATCTATTTGTATAATTATTGTCCAACCAGCCCAGGTACTTGAACTGAAACTTTGTACAATTTTCCTCTCGTGTCCTCTATTAAATGCAGTTTATCAATGTCCTAAGGCAGATTGGATGAATGGAAAAATGTTCTAGTCTCGTGTAGAGGGCCTGGGAAAAGATGCACTCCATGTTGTTTCTCTCCTAGAATTAATTTGGAAGCCCTTACCCTTTTTGTGTGTGTTTTGGAAGCCGTTCTGCACTGCAGCCTAGTGGCTTATTGTACTCTACTCCCACATTTAGTCAACCCATCCTGTTATAGACGATATAGGTCCATTGGATGTGTGCCATATATACTTCAGGTGGCACATTGGCTTCTCTGAAGATTGTTTGTCTCTCGATCTCCATGCCACAAAGTCTGCAGCTGAGGTCCCCGTTATATAACCCTATTTTATGCAGGTGATCTTTTACCGGGGTATGACCCGTTAAATAACCTGTAATACACATGTGACTGTGTACCTGCTTTGAAGTGTTCCTCCACTGAAGTCTATGTTGGCTTTGTACCCATTTTTGTATTTGCCCTCGGACTACCTTCTTTGTGGCACCAAGAGCTGGTTCTGGTCCGACATATGCTGTTGCTGAACCTCTTCTCTCGCGAGTTCATCAGTTTGTTCATTTCCAGAAATACCGTTATGTCCTGACATCCACACTAGTCTTACTTTAATGTGGTCTGCTAGTTCATTTAGGTCTTTCTGGCATTCTTCTTCCAGTCTGGATGTTACCTTGCGGCTGTTTAATGCTGCAAGGGATGCCTGGCTGTCAGTTAGTATGTTTATCCTAAGTTTGTTAATTCTGGTCTCTCCTCGGGGAAACTTCAGTCTGCTTGGGTCTTGCCAGTCCTTTCTGTGAGGTATTTCTACCTCATATTTGGGATTGGGGGACTGGGGACTGGGAAAAAATCTACTAGAATCCCCTACTCGTGATACGTAGTTTAAAAGCTCGTGAAATGCTGTCCAACTGTAAGTAACATTAATTATTTTAAAATCCGATATTTATCAATTATCGGGCTAATCTGATTTCCTGTATATAGTACCTACCGTGAAATGTAAATTTTTCGATCTCAGCTCAGTGGGTTTTACATTTCTGTTGTTCAGTAATAAATAATTGATCTTAACCCAGATCAATTTACATATAATGAGGATGTATAATAATAAGTCTAAGCAGGTGAATGTGTGTGTAGAATTTCACAAAAAAAACCTGTTGGATACTTCCCGAGGGCGTAGGTAAATTGCGCACAGAAGTCAAGAAGGTTCCCAAATTTGGGAAGGGGTCGTCAGGTAGTTGCAGCCAGGGGATCAAGTCTCTGTATAGGTAAATTGCGCACAGCGGTCAAATTGTATCCTTAGTTCATAACAATATCAATAAATAAAAAATAGAAAAAAAAAGTGTAAATGCAAAAACTAAACTGTTCTATGTACCCATGCCTCAAATTGTTATCGTAAAGTCATTAGGGGATAATCATTTGAATCTCTGGTAACTTTTAAAATTCATGGAATCGGTAGAAAGTTGTATGCCATTTACCTAGACCCTCTTTAGGGTCACTTGTGCGCAATTTACCTATGAAAAAGGGACATTTTGGGTATACCTGGCTACAAACTGAATGCTGTGCGCAATTTACCAACTCCGACTTCCCGAAAGTATAGGTAGTATTTTCAAAAAAGTGTTGAACTGACGGATATGGTTAATTAATTTTAAATGTCTGTTTTAATCTCGATTAACCAAGTCAATTTATTAGATTTTATAATCTCCATTGTATTCTAAAGTGTAAGATACTGTGTGAATGTGTTTTTTAAACTTCCTTAGATTCTCTGAATAGAAAAATTACTGAATATTTTAATTAGTTGCCAATTAAAAAATTAAACAGTTTCAATCGGAAATATTAAAAATTATTAAATATTAAAAATGTTGATTGTATTAGAGCATTAAGTCATAACAACAAAGAGGGTCGATTAAAAGTGTTCGATTCTTAACTCGTCAGCGACCGTGACTTTCAATAAAACATATTCAACGTTTTCAAAGTGTTCACAATAGACAGGATGTTTATTATAAGCGCCTCCTGCCTTCAAAGCTACCTGATTTTATGACTCCACACTGCCAGTCTTGATCATTTATTAAGATTAAGTTTTGTTATTGTAACTCACTGGGTAAAGGAAAGTATTAAAAAATTACGTATATACCTTTTATTTTTATAGAAATTATCCCCCTTGTAGCCTATCACAATAATTAGGAAATTTAAATATTTATATCGTCATTTATTTTTTCTAATTCCTCATAAATCCATCTTTTATCATTTTTCATTTGCATTTACCGTAGGCGCATAGACTTTTATTATGGCCATATTTCTGGGTTTATTTTCTTTGCTAATATAAGATATTTCCATTTAATGTCTTATTTATTCCGTAATTTATCAGTTTCTTAAAAAAATAATGGGGAAAAATCCACCTGGATCGGCGATTAAATACACTAAATTTGTTTATATTTAAAAAATGTTTTAATTTTGCAAAAAATTGACTTCCACTCGAACACCCCCGATTCATTTCTCCACCCCTCATTGCCTTATCAATAAAGATCTTCCCCTTTAACGGGGAATTTTTAAACACTTTCCTGAAAATTCAATTTTCCATTCAACTCACGCGGCAGGGTCCAATCGACACTGGCACCCGATCATTCTTTACAGCTTGTTACCGAAAAATAAACTGAAAATTCCAAGGAAGTCAACGAAGTCAACCGACCGGAAAAATTGGGGTAATTTTTCAGTTTCGAGTCCATTTGATATCAGCACCGGACTTGTACCTTTTTTATTTGTTAAATATTTTGGAATATTCAACTTTTCTGATTCTTCTACAACTGGAGGGACTTCTGTATCTGTATAATAGGGAGGGTGTAGGCTCACAGCACTTAGGCCACATGTGACCCATTGTACATCCTCCTGAGGAGTTGTCCTTCTAGGTCCTTCCGAGGAAGGTAGACAGGTCATTAGGAGACATCTCCTTTATATCGGCAGGGCAGGTGTAGGCCAAGACTCACCGAACACACACTCTCTTATTGACGATAATTCCGGACACTCGCATAAGACATGCCTGACAGTTAAATCTTCCTGAGATGAAACTTCCTGTTCACACAACCTGCATAGAAGTGTATCCACTAGCCCCATAGTATGGAGGTGTTTCCTTAGTTATTATTATTATTATTACATGATAAATAAATCTGGATACCACGAAGGCCCAGCATATTCAAGTATGGGTCGGTCATAGGTCTTGTAAAGTTTGCAATATGTTTCGAAAGAAGCTTTAGAGAAAGTTTTTTGTCTTAGGAACAGTTTAGAGTTCGCGCGTTTACAAATAGGAGAAATTTGACAGTTTTTCCTTATGGTCATCGCCAAATATTTCTTCGACGATTTCTTCTCAGGGTCACCCAGAGTGATCCTAGCAAGACTGCATCCTTTGATTCCATTCCATCTCTTAAGGGATTGAGTATGAGTGTATCGTTTGGCTAGTTCCGTAATTGTCGAAGTCGTTATGCCGTAGGTGTCACTGGGTCCTAAAACTTTTAGTCCAGCCGCTTCCCTGGTTAAAGAATCAGCAATGCTATACCCTTTACTCCTGTCGTGCTCTTTAACCCACCTCAGGATAATATTGTTATCTGCCGAGGCGTTAGCTAAATCTTGGTGGTACTCTAGCACTAGCTCCGATATAACACGTTGTCTGTTCAAGGCTAATAGCGCTTGTCTACTATCAGTGCAGATTGTTATGTTTTTGCCAGAAATTCCTTTTCTGGTTAGTTCTTTTGCGGCAATTGAGATACCCATATTACCAACCATATCTAAGATTTTGATAAACAGCATTTGGCAAGTTCTTTTTAGGATTCTTCACTTCTATTTAAGTTCCAATTCATTTATATGTTATCTGAAAGACAATTTCTTAGTTATACCTTACAAGAAGAAAATCTTTGAACCCTTTCAATGCATAAACTTCGACATTCATCTACCCTTAAAAAGTTTAGATCCGTTTCTGTCTTTTTTGCGTCCACACCCTTCAATTTTCCTATTCGAAAGATTGCACTGGGCCGAATTTTCGGGTCAATTGGTTTCGCAGGTCTACTCGATTTTTCTTTTGGGATGCTCTTCGTCTGTCGAATGTTTGTCGAGAAATAGACCCTTATCGAGGTTTGAAAAGTGGTCGTGAAAATTGGCACGTTAAACTTGATTTTTATTGATGAAGTATCTATAAATTTTATCTTCAATAATTCCGAACAATTTAGATATTCGAGTTGGGGTAAACTTAGGCGCCTTTTAAGGGAATTTAAAGCAATATCCTTGGGCGATTACCTATCGGTATTGTAAAACAAAAACAATGTGTATCTCACTAATTGTAAAGCAACACTCTATATAAATTAAGCTTTGAGCGTGGAGGGTTTATTTTAGATTATTTTCTTCAATTGACTATCTTTACAGTGTCGACTCGTCTAATTATATTATATATTATATTCGTTCTATAAAAATAACTTTTTCGTATAGAAAATTACTATTAAAAAATTAAAATTTGTCTGTAGGAAATGTAACTTTAAAATTATCTTTTTTTAAACATCTAAAAAGGGAAATAACAAAATATTTATTTTAATAATGATACGTGACACCACTGCCTTTATATATATATATATATATATATGTATGTAAGGGCGATGGGCTTAGAAATGGAATAAATCGCCCAGGGAAACAAATTCGAATCGACAGCGTTCTGAATTACTCAATTGTTTCGTTCGACTTGCTTTTGTTTTCCTTTTAGCCTTGATGCTCAGATGTTTTTGTGGCGAAGTTCCATATCCTCTCTCAAAAAGGGTTACTTCGTATAGCCGAAGCTTCTGTCTGGAATGTTATAATTTCATTTCCAATTACCGTTTATATTATCGAAATGTTTTGGCTTAACATACAAAGAAACATGAGAAAAAAAAACATGAATCCATATTTTTTTTTTAACAAAAAATAACATCAATGTAACCCTTTTATCTTTTGAATTCAACTTAGGATCTCTATAATAGTCCAGAAATCATTTACTTATGTACTAAACGGTTTTTTGATGTTAAAAATCGTTATTCTCCTGGCTTTTTTTTTCTCCTTTCACCTAAACTGCCATAGAAAAGATATAATAATTATCGGGTATGGTTTAACTTCGAATTACAGCCGGCAGCTGTCGAGTCGAGTAGATCCCCGCCTACAAAAATCGAAAAATCTTTTCGTTGATGATGATTGCTATAGGGCTGTTTAACTTTAAATTGACAAAGCTCAGATCCGCTGTATCGGAAAATAAGGAAACTTTTCCAGTTCTTTTTTTTTCATTTCGAAAAGTTCAGAAAGAATGAAAATTAACCTGTGAACTACAAAAAAAGTTATTTACAACCACAATTCAATTTAAACAATTAATTTTTAATGTTTTTCTATCGACGTCATTGTCAAAAATTAAGTTCATCGGTGCTGGCAGGCAAGTAAAAAAAAATAACAACCAAACAATGAAATAACGATTTCGAAATTACGTTTTTGTTATCTTAGAATGGAAATGAAAATGATACATGCCGGAGGCATTTTTAATTTTCGAGAAATGATCGCGCATGTTAACAGTAATAAGAAGCTTCAAGATTTTACAATAGATTCCCATCCCACTCATAATACCTGTTTTACGCACGGTCTTTGTCTACAGCAATACAGAGACGGGCTGCTGTCTATACATTTTTATTATAAAGATTCATGCAAATTGCATTATAATTTCATTTTCATTACATTATAACTTCACTTAAATTACATTATCACTGCCTAATCAAACCAGTTCATGCAACGAATTAATTATAAACTGACAAGACTGACAATTGATATTATTTGAATCGTTTGTGGTTGTGCTAGAAGGTCAGTTATTTGCAATTATTTGGAAGTTATGAGGTTCTCTCAGCAAAAACGTGTTGGAATATATCAGTTTCACTACTTTTGAAAGTATTAGTAGCTGCACGAAATAGAAGGAGACCTCGGAATGACAGCTGTAACATGTTTGGCGCATGCGATTTCATGGATTTTACCATAGACATAGACATTTTATTATATTTCTCTATGGTTTTCACTAAAAATATAATGTAATTATTATTTATAGTTGAAAGTAGACCAACTTCTTAATGCAATAGTGTAATTGAAATTCAATAATGTGGTTGCATGAACATCATATAGGAACATATAGTAATGAACCTTTTCCGCAAATCGCTAGGAAGTTTTGACATTCCTGTCAAAATTTCTTGAAGAAAAAGTCAGGACTTCCTTACTGTAAGGAAATGTCATTTCCTTACTGTAAGGAAATGATATTTCCGTACAGTTGTTAGTGTTCTACATAAATGATTGAAAACACATTGCTTATAAGGAATTAATTTATATTTTGAAAACATCAAGTCATTGCTGAATACATTTTTAAGATCAATTTGTTATATTTACAGTAATTTGACAGTTAGTACAATTATTGAACATTGGAGGAACACTCTTAGAACTATGAGAAACATTTTGGACAACATGCAGGGTGGTAGGGTCATTTTGTTGAATATTTTGTACTGTGAAAATTTTATTTGCCACCTCAACCTTATTGTTAAGCGATTCTTCGATATATCCTTCAGCAACGTTTGATGACTTCCATCCGCCATGCCTCTTTAAACTAGTTATGTCGGCACCAGAGTCAACCAATATTGTTGCAGAAGACCGACGAAAGCAGTGACCAATATATTCTGTCGGATTTACCAAGTTCAAATAAGTAGCAACTATTTTGGGCATTTTTCTAAATTGATGAATTCCTACCACTTGTCTACAACCCTTTCCGCTTTGATATTTGAAGAAAAATCGGTCACTGTTCATATTTTCTGGTCTTAACGAAACATACTTTCGATAAACATTCAAGTAGATCTGATTAATTACAAATGATCTTGGTTTGTTGGTTTTCGAATCAGGTATGCTGATTAAAAGCTTAGATTCTAAGTCTTCTATATCGTGTACAGTCATTCGGACTAACTCATCCATTCTACAGGCCCCAGAAATACCAAATATTACAGCCACCTAAAAAATAAATAAAGCTATAATCTAAATACAAATTAAAACCTTGTAAATTACCTTATTCATTAAATTTTCTTTATCTGGAGCTTCCTGGATAAATTTTTCAATTTCTTCCTTCGTTAAAATGTCAGATTTCTTTGCCCTATAACCTTGAGCTTGCCGTATCAATAAAGATCTGAAAAGGTGGCAGTGGAATAAGCCAAAAGCCATCTCATAAAATCTAATCTAATCTAATTGAAACGTTATGAAAATTTTTCTATTTGAATTTAGAAAAATTGTATAGTTTTTGTGTGAATTATTGGTGATGTTGGAAAAAAATATATATAGGTAGTTAGGGAATACAACCCTGAATCGTATGATCAGGCTGCTTGTTTAATATCGCCCTCGGCCGATAAAGTAGGGTGCAGTATTACCAGCAAGGTAGAGAGAGCAATAGAAGAGACACCTTTTACGCTAATTGAAAGTTCTTGGTTATTTTTTCGAGATGATGATGATGATGATGATGATGAGATGTGAGAAAAGCGAAATACGGATGATTTTTCAATATATTTCCCTGCAGCTTTTCCACATATAAGAACTACTTACGTTAATGTCGAAATAGACACCTACTTTCGCTAATGGGAAATGAATTTTTGTTTTCGATTAACGAGAGAAAAAAAAACATATTCACTACTTACAAATGTTTAGCAGAAACTGTAAAATTTTGAATATAATGAAATTCGTGTGAAAATTCGAACGATTTATACTTGTACACACGTATGGCGTTATCAAAACCGAAAATCTCTACTATATAAAATATTAAAAATATCTTACAATGACTAGACGTTTAAATGCTCAGTTCCCATAAGCTTGAATCGTTTTTCACCCGATGAACATTGAATATTCTTTAAAAAAATATACCTATATATCAGGAACCGTTAGCCAGAGATACGGATCAAATTAACTGCTGAAACTTGTAGAATATTTAAATTGTGTGAATAAATACCTTACTGCTAATTTCAAATTGGTGTTTAAATTATCTACACAATATTCAACTTGAAGGATCTTTCTGTATATAGATAAAAAATAGGATTAGTGATAAGGGGTCATCCATAAATTACGTCACAACTTAAAGGGGGGAGGGTATCACCAGAATGTGACATTGTGTGACAAGAGGCAGGGGGGGTCAAAAGCTTTGTGACGTTACATGCTTAAATTTAAAGTACTAGGCCGGCGAGATTTATATGTGAATAAAAAAATCTTAAAATCTTCAAACTCGATCTATATTTTTAATTTTATAAAAGATTATTTAATAAAAATGGAAAAAAATGAATATAACTGTTTTCTCTTGATTATTTTTAAATACATGCATAAAATCGAAAAATGTGTGACGTCACATCAGAGGGAAGGGGTTCAAAAAATGTGACAACCTGTGACAAGGACGTGGGGAGGGGTTAAAAAGTCCTAAAATTCATGTGACGTAATTTATGGATGATGGATGATAATTAAATTTGCGGTTGCGTGGAAGAGCACTACTTAGCTGGTGCTTCTCGTATGAGAACATCATCTAAGAGCGAACGTCGCCTTTGCTCGTAGTGTATTTTTATAACATAGCAATAAAGTCATTTATTATTATTATTATTTGATATTTTTCAGAGTATATGTATAGTAGACTCACCTTATTTACAAATGTAAAAAAATACTTATATTGGACCCTGTTCTGTATCTGTAATGTAGGCTCACAGCACTTAGGCCACATGTGACCCATTGTACATCCTCCCGAGGAGTCGTCCACTTCTCTCGAAGGTGGACAGACTCATCGAACACACACTCTTATTGACGATAACTCCTGACACTCGCATAAAACACTTTAATCTTCCTGTTCACACATCCTGCATAGAGGTGTCTCCACCAGCCCAAGAGTATGGAGGTGTTTCCTTAGTTGAGAATGGCCAGTCAGAAATCCTACTGTTAAACGTAGGTTTTTCCTGGTCATCGCAAATTATTTCTTCGGCGCCAGCTTTCCAGGGTCGCCCAGAGTGATCCTAGCAAGACTGCATCCTTCGATTCCATCCCATCTCTTGAGGGATTGAGCATATGGGTGTAAAGTTTGGCTACTTCCGCAATTGTCGAAGTCGTTAGGCCCTAGGTGTCACTGGGTCCTAAAATTTTTAGTCCAGCCGCTTAAAGAATCGGCAATACTCCTGTCGTGCCCTTTAACCCACCTCAGTATAATATTGTTATCTGCCGAGGCGTTAGCTAAATCTTGTTGTCACTCTAGTACTAGCCCCGATATAACACGTTGTTATTGGATAGTGTTACTTTGCGATAAATTAGGGTGGCCCCGGTATTGTCGCTAAGTAGGTAATTATTAATGATTAGTTGATATTCAGAATAAAAAAAGGAGCTTGTAGTTGTAGAAAGAAGGGTTTGAAAACGTTGCGTAAAATAAAGAACAAAGAAACTCGTTAATAATTATGAGAAGGTGAGTCACCTACGAGCAATGATTTAATTGGAAAAAAATTTTGTAACCCCCTTGCTTCAATTGACGAATGAAAGAAATCACGCTGTAATTGTTTCAGACGGTAATTGCTGTGCCTTTCTTTCATGTTTGCCAGGAAATATTAAAAAACGTTTCTATTCTAAAGGCAGTTTTGCGAACTTTGATTTTCCTTCAACCTAACCTTTTTTGCAAGTATATTAATTTTTAAGTCGCCACTTTGCTGTTTATTTCAATTTCAATTATTCCGCGGTAAAATCCTTCCTAGGTAAATGGTTTCTTTTTTTTATTATATCAACCGTTGGAATTTTTAATCTTTCATTTATTAAATGATGCAGCCGATGGCGATGAAATTAGAATTAATATAAGAAAACGACCATCGAATTGAGGTAATTACGACCGAAAGCCTAATGGTTCTGATCGTTTTTGTGACGACTATTTAATACCCCCATTACCTGAAAATAAAAACAACAAAAAATACCCGTCGAATAAGAAACATACAAATAATGACATATATTATGCGAGTCGGAAATTGACTTGGTCGACTTTATCTTCATCGACTGATCTCGAGGAGATGATTCAATCAAATAGAATGACATGCAGAGGTAACTTTAACTTATCAAAACACTGTCTGGCTGGTTTATTTATACGCACAGGAGTAGTATGAATAATTATTTGTCAAAAGAAAATGGAAAAGTTTAATTTACGGAATTCATCAAATACTCCTGACACTTAAAAAACTATCTAGAAACGGTGAAAGAGGTAACGCGAGTTGAATTTAAAATCGTTTGATATATGAAACTGGAAAAAATTTAATAAAACTTTTTCTGAATACGATCCTGTCCGCTCATTATTATCAAGTATTTCTGTCACCATCGTCAGCTACCGTTTGAATGCCTTCAACTGCTGTCAATAACAAAGAATACCTAGTTCTTCTTAAAGTATTAAATAGGTTCCTTTATTTTCAAACGTTCTTTAAAAACACTGCGATAAGAAATATATACAGGATGCAGTTTTAAAGTACTGAGCACAACTAGGTTTTAAATTTTTAAACAAAACACCCTGTAACTAAGTAAGCACTTACATGTTATTTAAGTGTTTTGGGTTAAATCTTCATAATTTGAAATCAGGATTCTACTAATAAAATATTTTCAATTAGTAATGAATCACCCTGTATATTATTTGCCGATTTTTCTTGTGTAATCTTTTTTTAATCGAACTTATTCAAGTTAACAAAATGTGGTAATTCCAAAGAAAACTGACGAAAGGAAAAAATCAAAAACACAACTTCCTTTAAAATAAAACAGGAATCAACGACAAGATCTATCCCTTGCCTTTGAAAGAATTCAAGGGTAGATCTGTGAATATTTTTAAAAGGGAACTTCAATTGTATCTAAATCGAAATTATATGATTGAAATTAATACAGATGTAAGTGACAGTGACAATCAAGCTGCTCTTAAAGCACTTCAGAGCTATAGGGTGACATCTCAGCTAGTATGGGAATGCGGCAAAGAACTTAGAAGACTGGCCACAAAGGAATCGCTGGCAATGAAAAAGCTAACGAACTCGCCAGAGACAAACTACGCACCATAACGGGGCTACTTACGGGTCACCTTCCCACAAAGGAGCACCTGAACAAAATAGGGCTGTATAACGGAGACCTTACATGCAGAAGATGCAAAAAGGATACCGAAACGGCTCTACATATACTATGCAACTGTGAGTCGCTGGACAACAGAAGGCAGAAACTGTAGGGTAGACCCCAAATGACTCCAGAAGACTTCTACAACCAACCGGCAAAGAACCTGTATGAGCTAATACAGAGAACGGATTGGTTGAATAGGCTGTAGTCAGAACTCTAAGAGTATCCACAATAAGCTCAGGAGGCTGAGGTGGTGCCGGTGAAGAGACGGCTCCTTAAAAAAAAGAATTTCATTAAAAATATTCTTGTGGTGCTAAAAGCATATCACTCATTAGATACCATGTCTCAGGGGCTCCTACCAAAAATTTGGCCAAATGTTAAAGTGGTTAACAATAATGTTGAAACTTAATATAAAATTTGTTGTGGGACTTTTAAAATAGAAATGAATAAATCCAAGATTTTCTTACGAATTCCTAGAACAGACTATAAATGAAATTTTTGATAATTAAAATGTAAAACAGACTTCTGATTCTAATACAGGGAAATATTTACAAAAATATAAGAAAGGTGAAGGACTTCTAAATACCTTGCACTTCTAAAGGTAAAAAATGGAATCAATAGAAGGGGGGTAGTGTTATTGTAATGTTGAACAATTATATTCATGAAACCTTTGTTAGTGTACGTCACTGGAACGTTCAGTTTCTTATTAAAATTAACGAGACACAAAAGACGAAACGTCCATTTTTGTTGTTTTCTTGATTTGATTTCGTTCGTTTCGTAGATCAGGAATTAGATTTAAATTAAAAATGGCGGCCGAGTTTAGCTGACGGCGAAAGAGATTTTTAAGAGTTGTGTTTTCAATTATTACCGAGTCGATGGTAGTGACAGGATGGATATGCGATTACTTTTTCGAAAAATTGCAAATTTATACGATGCCATCTTTTCAATTCAATTCAATTACGATTAAATAGGGTACAAGCATAAATTTTGCTATTGGTGGATATTGACGCTTTATCGGGTCTCCTAACACCTTGCATGCCTATTTTTTCAAAAAAATATAAACCTTATTTTTAAAACGACTTTGAAAATCATAAAATTTGAAAGTCCGCCAAAACGCGCTTTACGTCATAAAGATGGCTGCCCCATGGTGTGACGTCATTTGTTTACGTTCTTATTCGTGTATCACGCTCTGAGTTCTTGTGACCTAATTTGTTTCTGAAAGCTTTAAAAATAGATAAAGCCGAAAAAAAACTTTGTATTCCAAGTATTGCATTGTTCCAGTGTGTAAATCAACGTATATTAAAACTCCAGACAAAATATTTGTTACTATACCTGATGGCGCAAGCAAAAATACACTTAAGAGAAGGGCTTTATTTTTTTTGTGAAGACCATTTCAATGTAAGTACCTACTTCTATGCTGGTAATTTTTATTCTTAAATAGTTTGAGGTTATCTACCTATATGTCTAGGAATCAACCATAAAAACATCATTTTCTTACGACCACACATCGAAATATTGGTTGGTATATATTATATAAATAGAACATAGTTTAAATCGTACTTACGATAATGCTTTAACTCCTCTTATTTCCTCTGCATTAAAGCAGCTGTTTGACTTAATAAATTCAAGCAGCATAAATGAGTCTACTTTGGGCAGGTTATCAGTTTGTGCTTTTACAAAACCTTCGCTAGCCATATCTTTACTCACAAAATATGAAAGAATCGTTACTGAACACTGAACTAGTACCTACATAAAATATATTCTTCCTAAACTTTTAAAATATCCTCGGAAATATCGAATATTTATGACCACTTTCCACTTTACGTTGACTTTTAGAAATAAAAAAAAAGCACACACAAACACGTAATGGTCTCAAACAAACATATAAATGATATTTTTACGTCGATGAAGCAATTAATAGTTGATTAAAATACAATATAAACACACAACTACACATAACCTAACGCAATACCGGCCATATTGACATAAGTAAAAACAAAAGATATGACATCACACGTATCATCTGTAGCGTTCGGAAATCCTCGGGTTGTGGTCGGAAAGTGCATTGAAATTTGAATTTTATATTAAAATTTGGGAGTAATTACCAATGGAAACTGGTTAGGTTTACTATTATGAGTAATTTTTGATATCATATTTACTTTTATAAATTAATATCCAAGCAAAATATGAAATATGCGTGTACTCTATTAGATGTTTTCAAAAAAATATGTCCCCAAACGATACAATAAAAAAACTATCTTTGACGAGAGTTAATTCGACCATATCGATAAATTCAACCACTTTGAAAAAAAAAAGGGAGAAAAGAAGAAGAAGAATCGCCGTGAGAACGAACTCCTACAACATAAAAGGAAACTAGAAGTGCATACCCAAAAAATCAAATCCTAATAAATATCCCCGCTGAATGGACTCGATCGACATAAATTTCTAACTCGATGGTGGTGAATATCAACAGGTGGTAGATACTTAGGTAACATTCTGTTTCTGAAGAAAAAAAGGGACAAGGACCTTTTGGCATCGACGACCTGTAAAATCGCTATTAAACTGTCACCGAGATATTGAGTAGGATATAGTTTTCATATTGATTTCGAAAAGATAAAAAAATTTTATACCATAAGTCACCTCTACTGTCACATTGTTTTAAATCTTTTATATTGACACACATTGTATTAATATTTTCATAAAATTCTTATAATTTTAAGTACATAGATACGTTGAGTTAAGGCATATGTTTGCCGTGATTGATTGGGGCCAGTTGGATGGGCCGTTGGCGGTCCCTTTCGATCACTGGAAGGAGGTTATCAATAATGTCTGACATAAGTTATCATTATAATCATATTAGGTGAGGGTTTGGCAATAAACGAACTAACAATATTGATTGTTTGGCAGTACGCCCAAAACGAAAAAATTCAAACAAATTACCATTCGGGATTATAAACTACCCGATGATATGGGAAATCTCAGCTAATGTTCGTGGGATATGTTGATTTCGAAAGTAGGTAATTTATATAATTTATTTTTCTTTATCCCTGTTACCATTTAATGGTGTAGGGTATATGTTGATGTCTGTCTTGTTTCAAATACAGTTGAACGAAGCAAACGTGAGCCCTGGTGGGCGTGTTCATGTCGCTGTAGTTGTATTTTTGTAGTAACAATTCGATATTTTGAATCGATAACCAAATATCGATACCATAAATGTCAACTGCTAAGAGATATGTAAACAAAGTCAAACTTGCTAAAAATGTAACTCTAAATATTAATAAAAAAATTTATATTGGACCAAAACTAAAACTACCGTTTGCCCTAAATGTCTATATTTTCAAATTACTTGACCCTTCTTTTTCATGACTTTCATACAGTCCTGAAAAAGAAGGGTCAAGTTTCTATGGAAAGCAACAAAATATGTACTGGTTATAGTCCAGTGTTGCCGATGCACAAATGAAAATTACCCGAACTTACTATTCAAATTATCAGAATTTGTCAAAATTACCAAAAGGACACATTGGTTATCTAAATAAAGTCTTCGACCCCAGCCAATATGGAAAATCCCCAAAAACAATAGCCATTTTATATATCCCATCTACAAAATATTCGAAAAACTATTGGATCCAAATTAGTGAAATTGTCTAAAAATCGGATAATCATCCTCGCATTGACAACACTGATACAGAATGAATAAAATGATGTATGTTGATGAAATCACTCGGTCATATTATTTCGATTATACTTAACAATTACTAATAGACAATCGTTAACATTGGCTCTTGATTGGCTGCTTGCGATGACCTTATTTTAGTTCGCATATTTTCCGGGGCTCATGTTTGGTTCTAACAACTGTATATTTGTACACGAATTTTGCCCATGCTTTTTTGTTTTTTGCTAGTGTCTTGGCAGCTAACCATTTTATCTCTCGTTTATTCAATATATCCTCTAATACTCCATCCCATGTTTGCTTCGGTCTTCCTCTTTTCCTAGCTCTTTGTACTTTGGATTCCCACACTTGTTTGACAGGCCTCTTATTATTCATTCTTTGGAGATGCCCCCACCAGCTAAGTTGTCGTTTTTCAATGAATTCTAGCATTGGCTCTATTTCCAGGTCTTCTCTTATTTTTGTATTTTTCATTTTGTCTCTTTTTGTAACACCCCTGACTATTCTAAGATACTTCATTTCTACGGCCTGAATTTGACTCTTTTGTCGCTGTGTGAGCTCCTATGATTCACATCCAAATGTGACGATTGGTCTAAATATAGTTTTATATACATTCATTTTTGTTTTTCTTGATATTTCTTTTTTGCTTATAAATGACCTGTTCATTGCATAGTATAATTTCAAAGTGTTTTGTATCCTATTATTAATTTCAATATCCTGTTTTCCGTTTTCTTGAACTTCCACTCCGTAGTATTTGAAGCTTTTCACCTGCTCGATATTTGTTCCATCTATTGCAATCTTTATTTCCCTACCGTTTTTACATATGTGAATCACTTTTGTTTTGTTCATCCCATTTTCTTTTAAAGTTTTATTCTGTTGTAGGTCCTTTTCCGTACTCGTCGTTATAATTAAATCATATGCAAAGGCTCCTATTATTTATCCTGTTGTAGTAATTTATCTGCTAACAATTTAACTGTAAAAAGATGATCTTGTATGCTTCTCCCTTTTCTAAAACCACTTTGTGATTTTTCTAATGTTCTTTCTATATGTGGTCTCAGTTTCTTGTCTATTATTTTTTCATATATTTTTATAGCCATGCTAAGTAGGGCTATTCCTCTGTACGTGTTGCAATTTTGTTTGTTCCCCGATTTGTAAATTGGTAAAATCAGTGCCATCCAGTCATCAGGTATCTGTTCTTCATCCCATGCCGTATTGATTATTTCGAGTAAATAAACATTCCTTTTTGACCTAGATTTTTAAACATCTCTGTAGTAAGTTTGTCATAGCCTGGAGCTTTACCGTTCTCAAGTGTTTTTATAACTTCTAAAAGATATTCCATATTTATACCTTCATCTTTTTCCTTATCTATCAGGTAATCGTTAGTTGTTTTTTCTTTTCTCATTTATTGTTGTCCATCCAGTAAGTCTTGGAAGTATTCTCTCCATATATTCATTATTTTCGTTTCTTCAGTTAGTAATTCTCCATATTTGTCTTGAATAGTTGTCCTGTTCTTCTTGTCGTAAGGCTTTCAATGTGTTGTGAAATAATTTTTGGTTCGTTTTTCTGTCACTCTCCATTTTCTCTCCAAATTCTTTCCATGTTTTCTTTTTAGACTGCAATATTAGTTCTTTCACTGTTTTTCTTTTCCTTTTGTATAACTCATAATTTCATATGCATATGTTACTCGAGTGCTTTCTTCACATTTTCTTCTTTCCAGCTACCATTGTAAAGATTAACTAGTAATTAAATAATTTTATATATCTGACACAACAAAAAAATATGACAACTAGACAATCAATAATATTTTGAAGTTTAAGACTACAAAACTTTGTTGTCAAATTTTATTATGGTCCATTCATAGTAAATCACACCTTTGGTAAAATGTGAAATAAAATATTTTATTTTATGACATTCTAACGATATGAGAGTCTACTAGAAATGAAATCCACTGAAGTGCACGTTCCAGGAACGGTTTTTATTGGGATAGCACTTTTTTTCACTTATTTTGGATATTTTGTTAATAAAACGCGTTTGTTGCAACTTTTTTATGTATGATTATTTTTGTTTTCAAAATATGTATAACTCAGTTTGGTGATTTTGTTTATTGAAGTGTGTATCTATTCCAATGATAAGTCATAAGAAAACCTGAATAAAAACTTATGATACTATCCTGATAACGCAGGTACTTGATTATTGGAAATTTCTCTTTCTAACATTGGTAACCAAATTTGACTACATTCGGCTGAAATACTAGCTACACATTTTTCTGCATTTAGTTGTTTTAAAGCACATTCTTTGATTTTTCGTCTTTCAATATTGGACTCTTTCAATATTATTTTTGTCGAATCCCATTGAGTAGGATTCCCAAAAAAATAAAAGAAAAAAGAATAAGTAATGCTACAAGGAACGTACAGAAGATTTTTATTTAATTTGTTTCTATACAGTTTTTATTTTTTGATGAAAAAATTCCAAAGGGACAGAAATAGGAGAAGTCAAAATTTAAAAAGAAAATATTAAAATTTTAGTTGTCAAAAGAGGTAATAAACATTGCTTTTATATAGGTATGTTTAAAGAAGATTTAACAGTTCTATGTATTTAAAAATAAAGAACAATACTCAAGAATTAAAAATCATCACATTACATGGATAATTATACAGTTACCCAAGTGAATTATAGTTCATTTAATTGCAGAAAAGTCAACTGATGTTTATCTCAATCAAATGTTCTTCACCGACTCGACGAAAATGTTGTATTGTACTTGAATTAAACTAGATTTACATTCTACGGAAATGAAACGAAAATAATGCATTGTCTTCTTCTTCTTTATATTCAACAGTTGATACGCCACTGTTTTCTTACCGGAACATTATCTCCAAAACTGACTTCCATCAATTTATTATTTGAAATTTCGTACACTCCTCCCTAATATCAATCAGGCTATGGATGTGTCATTAACAAAAACAAAAGCCGCGAGTATAATCAAGAAAAGCGACGTACGGCGGCGGAAAGGTGAATTAACAATTGATGATCGAACTCGGGAAGATCTACGGCGGCTACGAAAATGAGTTTTTTATGCTTTTGGTGTGTGTGTGTCTGTGTATGCGTGTACCCTTAATTTTACCTCTGGCTCAGTGATATTAAAAATTCATTAATTATTTTTTTTTCTGCGCGTTCTCTACAATCATTAGGAGCTGGAAGTTAATTATGATATTGTATAAAATTAATCAATTCACCGAATTTATTTCCCACTACCAAGACGAGTCGCCACTGCTTCTATAATTCCATAATACTTCAATATCAACCCATGGGACGCGTAACCACTATTAGATTTCAGATTTAATTACCACCCTTCAAACCTGATTAGGTTTTCTGTAACGTGTTTTCTTAAGAACAACCAAAACTTCATCACACTTTCTCTCTCTCTCACCGTTTCGAAGTCGATTCCAAAAAGGAAGACGAAGGAAGCAAAGATTATGGATTATGTTAATTGAAATTTATTTATTAATCACATTTGCGATGATTTATAATCATTGTTTGATTCCATTCTCTTGCAATCAGTGAAAGATTTCATGTTGTTTCACATTACTGGAAATCCAGCGAAGTTTTTAATGATTAAAATTACAAATAAGTGTGCTGCTGGCAAATATTTACACAGGAAGAACGATAAGAGCCTCAGAAGCAAGAATTGTTGGACTTTAGAATGCAGTTTTGCCAGGATCACCCTGGGCGACCCTGGGAAGCTGGCGTCGAAGAAATATTTGGCGATGACCAGGAAAAATCTATGTTTAACAGTAGGATTTCTGACTGGTCACTTTCAACTAAAGGAAACACCTCCATACTATGGTGCTAGTGGACACACCTCTATGCAGGATGTGTGAACAGGAAGATGAAACTGTAAGGCATGTCTTATGCGAGTATCCGGAGTTATCGTCAATAAAAGAGAGTGTGTTCGGTGAGTCTTGGCCTACACCTGCCGATATAAAAGAGATGTATCCTAGTGACCTATCCACCTTCCTGGGATGGACGATGACCTTGGAGGAAAACTTCTGGGGAGGATGTACAATGGGTCACATGTGGCCTAAGTGCCCTCCCTACTCTACAGATACCAGATACAGAAAGAGAAAAATCTAATTTGCGTGGCTATTTCAACTAAAAGCAACGTCTATTAAAATTTCCTATTATAAAATCGTGTTTTTAGTTGGAAGAAGTTTAGTTGATTTCATGTTTATTTAATTTTCCGATTTTTTTGTATATGCAGATTTATTTTGCATTTCGAACAAACTACGTTAATTCAGAATTTCAGTATTATTCAAACGAAAATCAGCAAGAAAAGTAAAGATAACAAACCAAAGAATTATTTTGTAATTTCACTCTGCCATTTTCCATAACCCTCGCAGCATTGCAGCGGATCTCTCAAAAGCAGAATTCACATTTTGCATATATTAATATTATATTTTGCCTTTACCAACTTATAGATTACAGAGGCTGTCGGTTATATTTTAATATTGGAATCTCGAAGTTTTAAGTAATATACGACTAGCTTTATTTAAACTGAATTTAAATTTTCACATCTACATAAAATTATTTTTCGGTCACACCCCGTAGATTAAAAAAAAAGTAATGAAAAATGTATATTCTAATATTCAAATACTAACAAATAGTGTGAGATCCGCCAGTAGACGCACGGTAGACTTGTTAATGTTAAAGATAATATAAATTTTAGATAAACATGTGTTATGAATATGTAAATTTGTATTGCCTTTGGGCAGTTCATTTTAATTATATTTAGAATATTGCAAATTTCCATTTACTTTTGAAGAAAATTTAGTCCTTTCTATCTTCTGTAAGTTCCTTGTGGCATTATTTATTATTTTTTCTCTTATTTCTTGGGAATCAAACCACAATAATGTTTTTTATTTTTTTTTTATTTATTTTTTTTATTTCGACGTTTCGGTAGCGTTCCAGAAATGGAATCCAGTGAAGTGCACGTTCCAGGAACGTTTTTTATTGGGATAGCGCTTTTTTCCGCTTATTTTGGAAATGTTGTTAATAAAACGCGTTTGTTGCTACTTTTTTGTGTATGATTATTTTTGTTTTCAAAATATGTATAACTCAGTTTGGTGATTTTGTGTATTGAAGTGTGTATCGATTAACAACTATTCCAATGATAAATCATAAGAAAACCTGGATAAAAACTTATGATGCTATCCTGATAACGCAGGTAATTGATTATTAGAAATTTCTCTTTCTAACATTGGTAACCAAATTTGACTACATTCGGCTGAAATACTAGCTACACATTTATCTGCATTTAGTTGTATTAAAGCACTTTCTTTGATTTTTTTTCTTTTATTATTTTGCTCTTTCAATATTATTTTTGTCGAATCCCATTGAATTGTATGCCCCTCTTCCCAAGCATGTTTACAAATACCTGACTTAAAGAACTCCCTATCTTTGATATAGCTGGAACGCTACCTATACGTCGAAATAAAAAAAATGAATAAAAAACATTATTGTGGTTTGATTCCCAAAAATAAGAGAAAAAATAATTAGCCCTTTCTAACTAAGCAAAAGCAATTGTTGAACTGTAGGAGCTGGAAGTTGCAGAATTTGGCTTTTCGGGTATTTTTAATGGTTTTACTTCATGTTTTGTGCATTTTCTTCCCATTAGATTGGCTCCTTTAAGAGTTTCCTCCTTATATTTCAAGGAATGATAGTCATATAGTTTTGTGGTATTTATACAAAAGTCTTTTAGCCCAGTTAAGTGGGATGGATACAGGACTCGATAAAAAATTGGAATTATTTGTTTATTTCTTTATTTCTAAAAAAAATTTCCCATAAAGACTTTATATCGCCCAAGTTTTTGATTTGAAATTCAGGTATATCTGAAAATCGTTAAATATTTTCATAGAACATTTCAAAGTTCACATATATTTCAAACATCTGATATTATATTTAATTAGAAATGCATTAAAACGTCAGAATCCGGTGCTCGGGTAATTTTCTACCAATCTCGAAAATGAAAAACCACGAACCGCATACACTATTTTTAGAATATTCAGGCTTATTCGGAGAGGATGTGAAAAGAAATTTTTCCGATGGATTAAAAAGCAATTAACCGACTAGTTTGCTGGGGCTGGCAAATTATGAAATTCGCAAATGGAAACTTTTCAAAAAATGAAACAAATAACAATAGATTGTATACGCGAGACATTGTTTATTTAATATTTAATTTTGCTTTGTACATACTTACAGCGTGTCCTCGGAAGGAGTATCCTATAGGTGAAAAATTTTTAAATATTAATTTAGTGAAAAATTTTATTCTTGATAAAAAGTTTTGCTTGCTTTGAAACCCCATAAAATGAAATAAAATTCAAGTTTTTCAAAACCCGTCTCATTTTATGGCCAGTTTTATGAAAACCTTTTTGACATTTCTTCACATATTGGCTTATATCTCGGGAACCTTAAGGTTTGCAAGGTTCTAGTCTACGCCATTCGATTTAGAATTGAATTTTCTATATAAGGAGGAATTTTCCACATCGAAAAACCTTAGATATGGATTTTATAATTTTCAGGCTTTGAAAATTTTTTTTGTAACATTTGTAACTATTTTATTTAACTTGGGGCTGATTATTATTGCTCCTTAGTTTATTTTGAAATTATGCTTCTATGTTTACAACACCCCATAAAAATCCCCTTCCCGCCAGCCTATGTAATTATTTTCATTAAAATAAATAAAAATTGATTCTTTCTATAATTTTTTTAAACCTCGTAAAATCGCTTGATAAATATAAGTAGGAAACAGTGGGTATTCAATAATTTATTCATTTTTAGTAACAATTTGTTCAATAAATCTCGGCTAATTTATGTATTTTATATATCGTGACCTTAACAGATCTATTATTTATAATTCTTGAGCAAATAGAAATTTATCATCAACTATTGTAACGGAATACCGTCAAAATAGTCAGATTAAGTCATTATTCTAACAATTACTAGTCTCTTTTGTCTCTACCCACTATCCAGTATTTCCAATTGAAAGATGGTCCAGTAGGAGGAGTATTATTTATAGGAGCTAATAATAATTTTAAGAAAAAATAATATAATGCTTAGTTTGGAGACTGTTTTTGTTCCGTTATAAATGGCAAAAGAAATTCTTTTTTAAACGATATTTCTATGCATATTCTTTCCGAAGCGTAAAAACAGTAACACAATTTGCCATAACCGATGAGCAAAAGGCATTAAAATTCACATCAAAGGTAAAGAAACCCCTTTTTATGATATTGCTCCCATCTCTTTCTATCTTTAAAACAGGTCCGGTTTCAAATTTACTTTAAAACATTTCTCAAATATTCCCAGTTCAAAATAATCATTATATGACGGCTTTTTATGTAAAAAGTTATCAAATGCATCATTTTGTGTAACTAGCGAAATTTTTGCGGGGCGAGCGAGGTCCCGTAAAATGACATAAGTTACACAAAAAAGCATTTCATAAGGTGTTTCATACAAGATTTTATCTAATTTTGACAAAAATTTTTTTTTTCTAATTTTGACATATAGGTAAAGTGACACTTTTTAAAACTGATTGACATTATGAAACGTCTTACTTTTTGTAACTAGTTGCATAAAGTAAAATTTTATGCAATTGGTGACGAAAAATGTATTTCAAAATTAGTGACAAAAAGAATTATTCTATTTATTAAACTGTTATAATACAAGTTAAAAACATAAATTATAAATTAATTAATTATTATAAATATTGATAACACAATTATTGCAATTATTCAAATTAATTCCCGACGACATATTTTTTTTAATTGCTCGAACTTGTTGTTATTTGGGAAGCGACGCACATTACATTAGATGTTTCACCAAATATTTCTTGCGCTATAAGTTTTTTATTATTCATGGAATTTTCAACATATCCCTCCGCAACAGAAGTAGATTTCCAACCTCCATGCCTCTTTAATTTTAAAATATCAGCGTTACTGTCTGCTAGGAAAGTGGCAGAGCTTCTTCTGAAGCAGTGGCCAGTATATAGAACAGGATTTGAAAGACCAAGAAATTGTGCAATAACTTTTGGCAGACTGCTAAATGTGTTAATTCCCACATGATTTCTGGTACATTTTCCATACGCATCTTTTACAAAAAATCTGTTGTGTCCAAGAACCTGGGGACGCAACTTAATATATTTTCTTAATATTTCAACAAGATTCGTATTTTCAATGTCTCCAGTGGTAATTGCAAACTGCCGTATAACTTTTGTTTTTGAAGGTGGGATATCAACACGAAAATGGCTTCCTTCACACATTTTCAACTGGAAGAAAGGTTAATTCTGCTTTTCTGCATGCTCCTGCCATTCCAATTATCATTGCAACCTTAGCCATTAAGTATTCTTTGTCATCAACTTCCACTAAAAATTTGGCAAAATCTTCTTTAATAAAAACTTTTGACTTTTTAGCACTGTACCCGTCCGCTTGCCTTTTAATATATGCTACCAAATTTGTATATTTTTTAATATCAATATTCCTTTTCAGATTTAGTTCAGACCTTAACATTGAGTAAAGTGTCTATAATGTGGAAACTTTTAGATCTTTCTTACCCTCAAAATATGCAAGTAAAACTTCCTCATTAACATGTTTAATTTTCTTCTTATCACACCACGTAAAAAATTTTTCGTATGCCAAATCATAAACTGCCTTTGACTTTTTGGGAATTACTGATAATAGAGCATTACCTGCTGCCTCTTCAATATGAATCACTCCTTTTTTAAAAATAAAACTAAAAATATATCAATCTCGCTAAAAACCTTCAGTCTAGACTTTTTTACAAAATGTCAAACTGACAACGAACATGAAGTAACAGCAACAAACTAAATTTATGTTTTCCAAATTTTTATCAATTATATTAAATTTTATTTTTTTGTTACTTTCTTCAAAATTAGAAAAAATCTTGTATCCAATTCGTTACGAAGTGAAATTTTGTGTAACTTGTGAGTTTTTGCGAAATTGGTGGAGGAAGTGGAACAAAAGTGAGAACTAAAAATTATAATTTTAAATATTGTTATTAATTTGTCCCTTCCTCTTGAGATTTTCCATTTATATTTAAAATTTCCATCTTAATTATCGAGAAATTATAAAAATTTTATTTAAGAAAAAAATGTATCATTGTTCAGGCTGCTGTCTGGTGTTGAATAACAATTCAAATTCCATTAGCCGGCCCTGTTATATTTTAGTAAGCGCGAATCTCCGGGGACGTTAAAACAAAAGGACTACGCTGGATATTTTTCGCTTGTATCATATAGAAATATTGTCCAGGATATGTGCTTTGAATATCATTTTCGAAGTTGTAGACTGTTTCAATATTTTCTTTATTTTATAAAATATAAATTTCAAAATATTACAGTATATACATTTTAATGGAAATTTACTTTTTTCATTCAAATTAAATTGTCAAAAAAAAACCGGACTTTTATTCACATTTGACTGCTTTTATTCGTAACAATATCAATGACCGAGGTAATTTTCCTTCATTATATTTTTTTATGATTATCCTATATTAAAATGCCGTGCGGTATCTTGAAGAATCGCAAAATTCCATCGAACCGAAACAAATGACTAAAGGAAACAATTCAACTTCAACTTTTGTGTCGTTAGATAGTTTGCCAGATAGATATATCGTGGAAGTTTTTCGAGTGATGCATTGAAAAGAAGAAGAAGAAGAAAAACAAAGACAACACGCTCCATTTTAATTGACATCGTCAAGAGGAAGTAAATTCTCTTGTTTTTATGCTCAAAATGCGTAAAAGACATGTCAGATATTATAAGTGATTTAAAATATAAAATATTTAAAATTTCCATTGTTCTAAAAGACCCTTGTTTTCTACACTTGAAATCATTAAGTGCTTTAATCGATAACAAAAGTTTTGACCCTCGTTTTATAGTCGTCGTCATCCAGCATTTGTCAAAGATCAAGAATTGGTACAAAACAAAAGCATAATACTTATAAATGACAGCTTATTCTCTCTCTCCCTCGGACATGTCCGCTATTTAAGACAAAAAAAACGAAAATCCATCATTAGCGTAGGAATGGGATCTATTGTGTTCGTTTGTCCACCCACTCACATTGCGACATTTTAATTCATTCAACCCCTCAATGGAGAAAACGTCAGAATACTTTATATCTCCTGCTGACATTAGCAATACAGGATGGTACATTTTTCACTTCTTGTAAATATGTTACCGTGAAAGACCGAAATCTGGTGAATGTCGAGATACACCGGTGAATGTCAACATTCTCAACGTTGCTTGACGTATGTCCAAAATATTGAGGAAATTTCATTATTTCTAACTTACACCGGCGATTGTCGACATTCAGGATGTGTGTTAAAAAGATTTTTTTTTTGAAATAAAAACAAAAAAAATCTATAGGTCTCTATTTATTAAAATAATATGCGAAAAGGACTTTGTTGAACTCAAAACAAACAGTAGAACATAAAAATATAAAATGAAATATAAAAAATATGAACAATATCTTATTTATTGCAAATTGCAACAACTTAAACTACGGTAGCACTTCGAATTACACAAAAGTTCCTTGCTTTTACAGCTGCATTTAGTCGTGGAACACTTCCTTTTACAGTTACAATGTGTATAGCCTTGCCCTCCACTTTTTGAATTAGCAGAAGCTGCTTTTCTTAGCGACATTTCTTTTGTTGAAACTTCGTCCATGGAAAGTAAATTTTCTTTACAAATTACGAACTGATTACGGGTGAAAAGCTGCTTCAAGGTACCATTATTGTTAGCTAATCTATAAAAATCTGAATCCTCTATTCCAACAACAACCGCTAACACATTTCGAGGGTCTGTACGACCAAGGTCGACATCAGGGACTTGAATTCTTACGGTATCACCAATTTGGGCAGGAGGAAACTTTTTTTTTTAAGTTCGCAACATTTTTGTTGCTTGAAGTAGAAGATTCTCTTTTGCAGCTACTCTTTTTAAAGAAATTAGCTCGTGTTGTTCAGTCAGTGTTCGTGCAGTGTCCGAGTTTCACCGGACCTCATTTGTGTTTGTCGACATATACCGGCGAAAGTCCGAATGTTTAATAGAATTAAGAAATGTTCGGACTTTCACCAAGGCATTCGACATTTGTTGACATTCACTACTTTCGGTCTTTCACGGTAACATATATACAAGTTAGGTCTATGGAATACTAATCCCTTATTTTCTATCGTGGAAATAGAGCTACAGCAATCAACGTGCCGAAGATAGAGAGTCCGACGAATCGCAAATTCCACGGCAATTGGAATTAACCAGATATTGTTTGATATATGATTCGATTCATATATCACTGGCGAGAACCGAGGTGTCACGTGACATCCAGTCCTGACTAATCACCGTGAACGAACAGTCTTTGAAGGAATATACGTAATCAAGGATCAACAACAGATGCAGTGGTGGAGATATTTCCATGTCGCAAGATCGAATTATATATAAATATAATAAAAAAATATGATTTATTTAAAATGTATTTTCATCAATTATATCAATTATAAATTGATAGTTTTTCAGTAAATTCTTGTCAAAAGGAATCTTAATTTTAATTCTTCTGTTTAGTCCCGCCGCTGTCTGTTGGTACTGGACACGAAATGTGGATTTTGAAACAATAGACTGTCGAGATGTATGTGTGTTTGGAGGAGAAGGAGAGATGGAAAGAGAAAGGGATGGGGAAAAAGACCCTTTTCGAGTGTTATTGTGATTAGAGGGTTATAAATTATCAAATTATTGATTTTAAGTTTGAGTGGACTGTTGAAATGATATAAATATATGAGACGATGAATCGCTTTTGATGGACTGGGGAAAATGAAATGCGAAATTTTGGTTTACATGTGACATAAGTTGGGATTTAATATCGAAATTTGAATAAAAATCCAATAGCTAGAAGCATTAACCGTGAGTTAATTACCATGCAATCAGCAATGTTTAGCTGCGTAAGGCGAGTTGCCTTCTCGCTACTATTGGGAAAAGTAGAATTCGATAGATGGCGCTCTGAAATGTCAATGTCAACTTAGCAACGAGTAAAACAAAATAGCTGCCGTATAAGCCCTTTGATATTTAAGTGGTTTTATTTTGCTGTTTTTGATATTTTCAGTGCGTGCTTTGTGAAACTTTTTCTTTTTCTTTGATTGTGCTTTAGTATTTTGTGTTGTTGAACTAAATATTGACTCCTAATATTTTTATTATTGGAGTAATAGGTATGGTTGATATTTGTGAAAATTAACTGTTTAGTTTTAGGTCTGATTTCGTGTTTTTATTTTATTTTTGATATAGTCATATCTACAAAAGTTGCAGGGAAGGTACGTTTGTATTGAGTAATATTTTAAATCTTTAATACCGACTTATTTTCTCTTTGATCTGCAATGAAAACAAAAAAAAAACATAACCTCTTCGATAATATCTCTGATTATATAAGAATATTTTCTCAGAAATGATGACAGTTGAGTTAAATAGAAAAACACAGTTTTAAAGTTGTCACTGACACAAAATTAAACAAATAAAGTACCAATTTACGGTAAATACGTTGACGAATACAATGCGAAACGAACAGTTACAATTTTTTCCGCCAGAGCTCTCATTGAATTCTACTCTGCCCAATACTAACTGCTGCTGCTCTTGTATACAATATTTCCTTCAACTCATGTGAACTATTAGAAATTCATACAGGGCTGGGAGAAACTAGGGAAAAACTTCTCCAACTTTGCGTTTATTAGAAAAAAGAGTCAAATAAAATCAAAAATAGGGAATTTCTACTTGTATTGTTCATTAATGTATGCGTTACTTTATGGACAAACTGTATTAACTGAAGTAAAATTACCATAAAATATTTAGTTTTTCCTTATTTATACGCTGAACGTATTAAAGATTTAGTTTAAAATCTCCCCTATACTAACTAATTTATACCATTTATACTTTGTGCCTGACTTTCGCCGATACCAACTTAAACGAATTAAAACTATAAACGCGATAACCATAATTCACCATCTATCGTTGATATAAATTATTTTATTTCGACTGTGCGGTTTCGAATCTCGACTTTCGACTGCCAGTCATTAATGCCTCGGCGGATATTTATTTCAGATCTTATTGTCGACACGAAATGATATAAAACAGTCTACGTACTTTTCGAAATTTAAACAGACAAATAGTTTTTCTGCAGCCAAAATTTATCAAATCGAAAGTATACTTGACGTAATAGATATTGTGCGAACTTAAAGTTGTCGGCTTTTTGTTACTGTAATTCGATACGATACCGTCATAGTCCGCAATATAACGTAAAAGGGATGTACGATTAGATAGCTGCATTAAAAATATTACGTCCACTTTAACCACTAATCAAATGGTACCGAAATTAGCTTTTTTCGGACGATATTACTTTCGGAACTTCCTATCAACATTCATTTTTGTTTGTATCGAGAATAAACTGGGGATTTTTTTTCGAAAATCAGCGTCTTTAGCTTTTTCTCTCTTTTTAAAAGAGACTTCCTTTGAGGATTAAAGAAATCCCTAATAGGTAGATTGACTGACATCAATAAAAGCTTAATACGTCTTTGATGTTGTGCGATGAAATATGAAATTAAAAAAGTTTTAAAATTGTTTGCTCGATTTCATTTTTAACGTTTGAACTGATTTTTCTATTTGATTTAATTAATTCTTTGTGTGTTGTTGAAAATAAAAATATATTTTTTAAAATTTTCATAATAATAGGAGAGATTTTTTGCATTAAGGCAGATGTAGACGTTCCAGTAGCTGGCACCAGTCTCACTGGCACGCCAGCTAGGACACTGCCAGCTCTGGCCCAGGTCGGTCCAGTCTGTCGTTAATGTGTGCTTGTGATCAAATTCGTTACAAATCTAGATGTGGGGCAAAGCCGTCTGTTTGAAAGAAAATGTGTCAAGACAATTTCCGCGCTATCATTACAGGAGCTTACTGATAAGGGGGATACTGATATGGAGGACGAAATATTAAAGAAAAAACGAATATGTATGAGAAGATGGATCAGCGATAGTACCATAACGGGAGGTTCGTCTTTGCTACAACAACTGAGAGGAAAAGACCCCTCTGAGTGCAGGTTGACGTTACGTTGTTAGAAAGCTTGATTTAGCATCAAGACACTGTGATGAGAGAGGCAATACCGGCAAAAATAAAATTAGAAGTAACATTGTCATACATAGCAACTGGAATGTCTTATCGAAGCTTGAGTTATATGTACCGTGTTTCCAAACCCTCTATATCACAATTTATACCCGAATTATGTCGCAGATTCCATAAACATTCGTGTTCTCGGTAAAGTTGGATGTTAAAACATTATTTTAATGTAGTATAATATATCTAGCTTAAGGCAAAATGCTTTCGGCCAACTTAACTTGTTTTAAAATCATGTGTCAATGCCATACTAAAAATAAATGTCAGAGAATACAATTTTCATTAGATTCTTTTATTCTTTCTGGTCTGTCCTATTGAATAGAAGAATTGGTCAGTTATGAACGTTTAATAGTCAGTCGGTATTGCTTATACTAAGAAAGGTATGTCATGTATTTTATTGAGTATTTTAGGTGCCCGGAGAATTATTCTCGATACTTTGTTTTAGGCGCCTTTCATACTTCTTAAAGATTGTATATATTTATGTTTAACGTTGTAATACATATTACATCTGATTGAATCATCAGTTCTGTTTACTTACTTGCATCCACCCCACAAGATAAAATTACAACATTGGACCAGCTTGAACGTCATTTTACCGCTGTCACTGTTCACTCTACAGAATGTGCCAACGACTGGCACAACGTGTTTAGACGTTTCCGCAATACTGGCTCGGGTGTTAGGGGGGACGCGGGTGAGGACTACTGGCAGCAAAAATAGACAATTCCTCTATTTGAGACAACACTGCCTGACAGCGATGGACTGGCCCAAAAAAGTGTTTACATGGGGCCACTATCACGCCAGTGTGCCAGTGAGACTGACGCCCTGGTTACGTCTAAATCTGCCTTTTTAAGCGTAAATAATTTGATTGAATTTATTTCAAAACCGAGAGATGATCGTCATTTAACCGGAGTTTGATTTCATAAAATCCCCATAAAAATGAATAACAGTTGAACGAACACGCGTATATAGGAATGAAATTAAATTTCGATTACGAAATTGGAAATTGGATCGTATATATAAAAAAACGCACAAACAATAACCATCAATATTTCATCGATACCGCTGCTTCACCTACATTTCCCTCACTCTTTAGACGTAAAAAAAATCATACAAAAGCCTCCGGCATACAAATTGAAACAAATGAAGCGCGAAATAAAACAAGGACATCAAAATTCATATCAATCAAAACAAAACAAAACACGGTGAACGCTGTTCAAAAACGTTTCAATCGCGGCTCACTACACATTATATATACAGACACACAAAACGAAATAAATCAAATGGCATAAACCATTCATTTTGAGCTTCAATCAATCCCGACTCGCCATTGAAATCTAGAACTCATTGACGCTAACAAAACAGTAAAAACAAAACGAGCAACAACGATTCAACCAATAGCCGTTTAACAATACTCGATTAATCTGGAAAACAAATGAATGACAAGTGACAGTAGAACATCGTCGAAAACCTGTGTGAAACCGATTCGAATTTGTTTGGAAATCAACTCTCTCTCTGTCTCCGATTTCCTTTTCAGATACTCCTTAATAGCTATGGAAATATGGGAAAGAAAATGTTGGCATTTCAAATTCAATTTTCTGCTCCACAAATTGTCTCTGTTTGGTGTATATTTTGTCCTGAAGAGTATAAGTACTTTTTCTTAAATGAGACTGGTCAATCAAGCAATGTCTCTTCGATCAACAATTTGGTTCATGTCTTTCTGGTATGAAAATATACAGAATGGTTCATTAAATAACCTTTATACATTATTTGAAGATTGACGTGACGTCTTTGATGAAACAGCATCTATGTCCTTATTTAATATCTTGTACTCCTTTTTCATCAACCGTTGCTCCTAAACATTGTCTCTATCAATGATGATATTTACTTTTACGTCCTCTTCTATTATCATCACTTTTGCTTACGTTCATCCTACTATTTCTCCGTAAAATGAAAAAGAGGAAAATTCTTTTTTAATGGGTATTTAAACTTGTCGTCCTGGTCTATATCACCTCCACTTCGACACGACGAAATGACATCGGAACAAGCTTTTTAAGCCGGATACCGCCATAAAATACCCCATTTTCCAATAAACAGATATCAATACCTACCTGTTGATTTTGAGGGGGTGAAAAAATACGATAAAAAGGGAGTTCGTTTGGTGTATAGATAGGCACCTCGGCGGCACGTCGAGATTCGGATGACTATGCAAATTGGTCGTTTGAAATAAAAAAAAAATTAAAAATGCGGTTGGAAATGTCACTAGTGGAATTACAAGCGATAAGGAAATTGATTTTAGACTGTTAAGTGTTTTATACAGTTTATTTGATAGAAAAATAGGGAAAATTAGATGGGTTTTTACAAATATTTTATTTAAAAAATATAAAAATTTTTTTTTCTGGTCAAGAAAAATAAAAACGAAGTTAAGAGGCAGGTATATTAATATATACATACGCACAGGCTGTTTCACGACGAGCTTACACTATCTATAATATTTGAGACTACTCACAGATTTTTTAAAAAATTTATGGAAAATATTTTGATATACCTACATGGTTATTCATAAGTTGACGACAACTTTGTTATTTTAAATGAGCACCCTGTATATTATTACCTAGAGATTAAGTAGAGAGGGAATCATTAAAAAAAAACCACCCCCTCACTTCTTAGAAATCAAAGAACCTGGGACATGCCACAAAACGGTATGATGAAAAAATGTAACTTCTTAAAGAAATTCGTTACGGAATTAAGCAACAAGAAGGAATAGGATCCAAATACCATTAGGTACCATACTTGGAAAGAATGCCATTCAATGGTACACAGACGGTTCAAAAGCAACAGAAGGAACTGGGATAGGAGTGTTCGGGCCAGGAACCAAACACTCTGAAAGCTTGGAAAAACCCCAAGTATCTTTCAAGCAGAAATCCACGCCATAAGAAAGTGCGCCCAGTTCAATATTGATAAAGGATACAGAAGACAAAGGATTATCATAATGTCGGATAGATAGTCAAGCAGCCATTAAAGCACTGAGCTCTTGTGTAATCAGTTCCAAAATGGTATAGGAATATCTAGACAAACTCAATGAACTAGGCTAGAACAATATAGTCACCCTACTATGGATTCCAGGACACACTGGAATAGAAGGAAATGAAATAGCAAAGAGGGGAACTGAAATACCTTTCTGGGGGCCTGAATGTCACCCCAAACATATTATTACCTTTTTGGATTCTACATCAAATTTTAATGTTTTGATTTTTTGATAAAAAATTGACAGAGGCAGATATCTTATCGGGTTGATCAGTAAGATGTTCAAGTGAGTATGAGTAGTCTCCAATATATAAATATATAAGCTAGTCGTAAAACAGCCTGTATATAAGAACGTAAATAATACTAGGTACATAATATTTATTTATTACACTCAGTTTTTTTAATTGGAAAACTTAGAGAGAAAATTCAGTCACTTCATTCTCTTTAACAGATATCTCGCTTGTGTTTCTTAATAGCAGTGATCGTCTGTTGTTTTCTGGAGTGTCGGGCTGAAGTGGTGCTGCGGTCCCGGCCTCCCCCCGATATTTCCCATTAGTAGAAACGGCGACGTTCTTCGTTCGTTCGGCTGCTTGATTTATTTTATTGCTTTCAGTAGCGCTAATGTTTATTTCTGTAAATTACAAGAAAGGGGTTTGCATATATTCCACCGCATCGAGCTTATACTATGCCAAGTGTGTATATATATATATTTCGTGTGTATATATATATACACGGTAGACAATCGACTGAACACTGGGCCTTTTTAGAAATACTGTCTATACACTGATAAACTGGTTAACCAATTTTATCAAACAACATTTTACCTTAACCGCGAACGATGTCATCTTTCAAATAACACCCTGTAGTTATAATGACACTAAACATCAGCAACGTGCCAAAACTGGAATGCAACAAACTCCTGTTCAAAAAACCCGCGGTGCAGTCGCTGACTTATGATATATTAAATCTCAGCAGAGACCAGCACTAACAATTTTGTACTGTACTTACTACCTTTGAACAGATGAACTTGCTTCGATTTCTGGCCAATAGAGGAAGAATCCATACACGATCACGCCGACTATCAGTCCATAAGTCCATACACTACAGCGACTCATCTGTAAACAATGCGGATCTCCAATCAGCATACATTTGTGTTGAAGAAACTGTTTCAATTGAAACCGAAACACCAGAAACATTTAAAAGTACCCAAAGTTTTTCTACGGTTATGTGACGAAATTTCATCGAGAATCACTAATTTTTTTTTCTTGGTGTAATTGCATTTATCGCACCAACTGTAAGCTAATGTTCCTGGGAATCGAATGAATGTTGTAGAAACAAAACGAACCTAGCAGCACATAATGCCTGCCACCGACTATGCAAATAAATTTCCTAATACTTATGGCGAGCGTTCTTGAATCCCAATCCCAGATAATGCACTATAGATGTAGAGAACGTCGGAAGAAAACACGTAAAAATATATATATTACCATCGATCTGTTTACTACTCATCAACGTCTATGTCATGGGACAATCTGCACGTGCTAGTTTTCCAACAAAAAACAACTGTCAATAATAGCCTTTGTTTCAAAGCTTAAGATAGACTTTGATGTTCCCCCTTTTGGTTAATTGGGAAGCGTTTTCACTTTACAGGAGAAATACTGGGATTTTGGTTGTATAGGATATTTACTCCTAAATGTTTCGATAATATTTAACGAACTATCTTCATTTAAAATAAAATTTGTCAGTAAAGAGTAAAACCATTGCTTGGTTGTCTCGTAACAATTTACACTGTAACACTGGGTAATATTTCAAAATATCTGAGTCATTTTATTCGTGTGAACAAACTCAGTTTATTAGGATATCATTATTAAAACTGTTAATTAGCCGTATTTTTTTCTCTACGTCCATCTTCCGTCGCATTTCCACTCGTTTTATATTCGATATTAAGTAGATGACGGAGAGGGATGTGACGTGATAATGGAGTTATCTCAATTAAAAACAAATGACTACTGCCCGCATCTTGCTGCTTAATTACTGCTTACTTCAGATTAAACTAACTGGGAGTTTGTTAAGTGCTGTAATGAATATTTAATATAATTTTTTTTTCACTAAATTTTATTGTGTTTCATTATAAGGGTCAATCAAATTTTTTTGAATTAAATAATACATTTGAATTTCTTTGAAAATACACGACTTTTATATAAATTAATATTGGACGATACAATTGATTGACAATATACAACAACCCTAATTTTTTTCATACCGGGTGTCTTCAAAAACCAGAACATAAAACTGATTCATTTCCTGATATATTATAAAAGAAAAAAATATGGGAAACGCCCAATTTTAAGGAAATGTAGAAATAAATGTAATTTAAAAATCCTTAAAACCAATCTAAGCCAAGCATGGTTTCATGGGTGGCCACCTCGCGGTGTCATTATTTTTCGATTTATTGTTGTTAAAGAGCAACGGAAGCCACTATGCGTAACAAAATTAAACCAAAAGAACAACAGTACATTACACCTTCGATGATGCGATCATATACAGTACAGTGTGTCTCAACCATGTAACATTATTTACAAGAGATGTTTGTAAGTGTCGTTATTATCTTTCTTTTTTTATATAAATTTTCCGACGCTACTGAATGTACCGGTAGTAGCTCTCTCTATGCCAGCTCCCGCTCTTACTGCCTCCAAATTGAATTATTTATGCCTTTGGTCAACCTGTACCTATACAACATAATAGAAAACAAAGTTAATTACCGCCACGAATGGGCATTTTGCTCTTTCAGTTAAGAAACAGGAGGTTCGCCTACCTCCCTGCATCTCTTCCCTTTAACCTTTATCGTCAACAGGAACGGATTAAATCATATTTTATAACATTAATATGAGTAGATTCCACAGTAAATAATGTCATAAATATCATAAAATAGCATTCCACTTTCTTCAATAATTCTTATAATATGTACTTAGTTTTGCCATTTAAATTTTTTGGCTAACTTATACTATTTTACCTTTTTCATGTCGTTATGTGATGAGAAAAAATATACAAAAACCATCCCTTTTATAACTACAATAAAAAAAATAAGGACAGAACAAACTTTTTCACTTTCGTTGGACAACTTTAAATTATTGGATAATTCAAGCATTAAAAATGAATAATAGTATTCGTGTAATATTATCTAAAAATACTGATACGATATGAGGCTTATCGAATACGTTAGGGTTTGACATTAGGGTAGGCATAATTAAATTAAAATGAAAATTTAATTACTAAAAATGCATTTGTTTTCTGGAATAATCGCATGATGTCTATCCTCCAGTCTATCGTTTGCTAATTACTTTTACGAGGCTTAGTAAATTACAGGGTGAACAATAAATGATAGTTGAATAGATATTTAACAAAAAATGTCCGTATATTATGGTTAATATGGAGTCCACCTCTGCGAAGTGCCGTGTGAATGATGTTGATGTTGAATTAGGGATTGTAACATTCAATTTATGAATTATTAGAGAGGGCTGTGCTGCCGCCGTACAGCGGAGGCGGCGGACGTTGTAGACGTTCGTTTGTTTCTCTATTTCCTCGTTTATTTGGGAAAATTCATATTAGATTAGACCGCTAACTAGATTTTAAGTAAATGTTGACGAGGTGAATGGGGGGTTTTTAGGGTTTTTCGGGTGCTTAGGTTGGTTAGTTGTTGCAAAAGAAAGAACAAGGGTTGAAACAAAACGTTAAAATTGAATGTCTCTTGTTATTATAAAATAAAAACAAACCGCATCTTATTAATATCGTCAAGAAGAAAATGGAATTTCACCGAAAATAAAGTTTTTGCACCCAGAATTCTGATCCAGTTCAAATCCAAAACTCGGAAAATTCGAAATATCTTTCTATATAATTGCGATTATTTCGCTAATGATTTCCTTTCGCTTAGGTAAAAATATCGCTTTATGATTTCCATCTAAAAGCTTTTGTGGAAAATATTTCGAACGTTGCGTTGTCTGTCTGTAATTTTGAGTGAAAGAGTAGGAGACGAGCAAAGCGGTTACGGCAGAGCTACACGATGAGAAGATCAAAAGAAAATCTAACATTGGTAGCCGTTTTACTCAAATATTTCATCGAAGTTTAATCAAAAGGAAAATATATTTCGTTCGGATTTCTAAAGGGTGTAGTTTTTTTTTCAGAAATTATTCGTTTGATATAATATGTTTTTCTCTAAACCGTTTCCATACATACATTATATTATATAGAAACAAAAAGTTTAAAAATTGTAATTATCGACAATTATTGTTATACAGGGTGATTAATGTATTTATTCTTTTCATGGCTTTCTCCTCCTAATTTCTACTTATATTTTAATTAAAAAAATTTAAGTGATCATTATAGTTAATGGAATATTGTATGTTGTTTTGGAAAAGGCAATGAAAAATGTTACTTGAAGATTTCCATTTCCTTCGCGACGCCCAAAAAGGTTATTAATTTTTACCAGTTCTTGGCTATCAGATTATGGACACCCGCCTAACTTGGGAGTAAAAGTAATTTAGGATGTATTTATGTTTCTGTTTTTCCGCTTGTTACCAAGAAATATCTGAGATAAATTACATCTAAAGAGGGTTACTATTTAACTGAGACAAGAGTTTATCAAAATTTTGTAGCCGCTAGACGTTTAGATTTTGAATTATTGATTGTCCTTTTTGGTTAATTTGCAAACTAATATTGACGCTGTATACACAGAGAAGGGAATTAAACAAAATCGACGAGTTCCAATTACTGACGGTCCTCCTAATTATTTTTTTTTCTCTTCTCAATGATGCTAACTGGTACATGGAAAAAAAAAGAAAAGAATATGATGAACCTGAACTATAAATATTTAACGAAATAAAAATGTTATGTCTGGTTGAAGGTGACAATAAAAATCTTGGGGTTGTAAAAAATATCGAATAAAACCCCTTTGGCCACTAATTGAATCCTCAAATAATACTCCTCGAACCCTAAAAAACTGTTTTCCAAACAAAATGGCCTTCTATTACATAGGAGGCTTTTCAAATTGATCTTTTTATCTGTGTTCCGGTATAAAATCACTATAAAACAACCCCCGGAATTGGTCAGTGTATTCGAGGGTCTATTGAAGCCACTGCACCGATGATAGCAAGTCACAATATCCCGAGAAATCACCCTCGGGATGTGTGCGGTATATCCCAAAAATAAAAATGCACACGATAAATTGTTGAACGACGTTGAAATAAAAAAAGGGAAATTTGTCGTCTCCGAATTTCCACAACATGACAAATTAGATAAACGAGGGAAATTAGAAATGTTATGATTAACGCATATACCTACTTGAAATGGAAATTTTGAATAATTGTTTTCCTTATATTCTATCTTTAATTGTTTCATTACATTTTTAATTATGTCTTTTCCTTCTCTACTTTATTACTCTCATATATTTAAAGTTTCTTTTAACCTCTTTTTCTGCTAAGTGAATCCATGCTGAAAAATTTGGACCATTCTTTTATTTCTTTTTATCTTCATTCCTTACTTGGGACATTTATATATCTAAATGCTCGTAATTATTCACCCTTTTTAGCAATAGCCAGTCTATTTTTAAATAGGTTTCTCCCAAATTGAATTCACGGCGTAATAAAAAAAATTAAGATGCAAAATTAACTAACTCTCGAAAGACTAGAATCGATAGAGAAAACCAATAAATTTCAATTCTCGATAAAGACTGTTAAGCATCCATGAGCTTTTTGCTCCTCATCGTCTTTCCTTAGCGGAAAGCCAAAGGGGTACAATTGGGAAGGGTGAAGATATATATTTCTTAAGGGAAAATTAACAGGGTCATAGATCTTTCGCAGACAAAAACATCTGAACGTTGAATCAATGCCGAAATAAACTTCGGAATTCTAAGGGATTAATGAGAAAGTTCTCATTTGGTATATTATACACGTCTATGAACCTTTGGGGAAATATAAACAATATTTAATTTACTAAAGTTACATTCATTACAAAAAAAATCATAAATCTAGAAGAAGATAATTGAAAACTTTCATTTCTTTATATATTACACCAAATCTAAAATAGCTGTTAAATTTCAACAAACAACAACAATAAATAAGTCCGTGAAATCCAGCTCTTATTTTCAACCCTGTTGTGAATTGTATGGAAATATTTAATACAAAGTGGTTTCCGCTAACTTCCAAATTATCGAATCAAAATTCACTGGTATATGTAAAATTGTCCGCCGAAGACTAGAACGTTCTATATTTCCAAATAGTCTAGTTACGAGAATCTTTAGTTTTGAAAAGTGGATTTTCGAAAATTTCATGACCCCATTTGGAGGAGAAAAATTGATTTTTTCTACTGCCGTGCGCTTTAACCCACTTTCCCGCACGCATTTTTGCTTTGAAAGTGTCACTTTCCCGCACTAGTGCGGGAAAGTAAAATCATGCAAATTTTGACCTTATTAGATAGTTTTCACTTCGGAAGTTATAACTATTCTTACATCAGGTGAATAAATAGTCCATCAAATAAAATCAACATGTTTTCTAGCTTTTTGTTGCATTTTTAATTTTCTGAAAATATAAAATAATGAAAATATTTTGATATAACCTTGTACATTCTTTAAGGTAGTGTCACAAAACAAATATCAAACCACCCGAGTTTGATATAAGAAAAATATATCAAATGAAATTCTACCATCAACAAATGACTTAAAATTGTTGCCGTCACCTTCATCGTCATCTTTATGTGACCTGCAAACGATGCCATCCTCATCAACGTCATTCACTCACCAGCTAACACCAAATAACTCCACCGGACCGCCAATTCTAAGTAATTCACAGAATGCAAAAAATTGTGTTTTTTTTAATAATATTTAGCATAATAATTGATAATAATAATAATGGTTTTTGGTTTAAGTTTTTTATATGTATGTTAAAATAAAATAAATTTTGAAAAATGGGTTGATATACTTTTTTGTATATACGGTCGTAGAAAAAATAATGTTCCTAACTCATGCGTAAAGTGTCTTTCCCGCCCTTGACCGCTTGCCCGAACTCCGCTTCGCGTCGTTCGGGTCAACTGCAGTCGCGTGCGGGAAAGTATCACTTTCGGCACTTGTTAGGA
Organism: Galerucella calmariensis; assembly: GCA_910591675.1. Classification (NCBI taxonomy): domain Eukaryota; kingdom Metazoa; phylum Arthropoda; class Insecta; order Coleoptera; family Chrysomelidae; genus Galerucella; species Galerucella calmariensis. The sequence goes on along the minus strand of CAJUYG010000047.1, from coordinate 263,716 downwards.
AAATAACTATTTTCTACGACTTTAACCCACTTTCCCGCACGCATTTTAGTTTTGAAAGTGTCACACAGTAAAGTTATACAAATTTTTACATCAAATAGTGTCTCAAAAGAACTATCAAACCACCCGGGCTTGATATAAGAAAAATATATCAGATAAAATTCTTCCATCTACAAATGACTTAAAACCGTTGCCGTCACCTTCATCGTCATCTTTATGTGTCTGCAACCGATGCCATCCTCATCGACGTCATCTACTAACCAGTTAACACCAAATAACTCCACTAGACCGGCAATTTTTAGTTATTTACAGAATGCAACAAATTGTGTTTTTAATATCAATATTTATAATAATTAATAGTTTTTGGTTAAAATTTTGTATATGTATGTTGAAAAAAAATAACTTCTGGAAAATGGGTTGATATACTTTTTTGTATATACGGTCGTAGAAAAAATAATGTTCCTAACTCATGCGTAAAGTGTCTTTCCCGACCTTGACTGCAGTCGCGTGCGGGAAAATATCACTTTCCGCACTTGTTAGGAAAATAACTATTATACAAAAACGGACTGTGGCAGTCAATTTCTCGTCCCAACAAACCTCTCTGGACGAATTGTGAGCAGTTTTCATTCTCCTTCCCCTCCTCCTTCTCCTCCTCCTCCTCATCAATGTCTCACTCTACTTCTTCTATAATTCTGGGAGAACTACAACACCGGCAACAGAAACAGACGAAGAAGAAGAAAATGAGGAGGCACCAAAAACAAACGGCTCTTATCAGAGCCACAAATATTTTACTTACTTATGAAGTACACTTCAGAATATTTTTGATACTCACAATTATTCATAGTATGTCTATGGAACATGTTACTTTCTTGGCGGAAAAAGTTAGTTTTGTTGGCTAGAAATATCATGCTTATATTGTATTTAATTTCGGTTAAGGATTTAAAACTGTATTTCTGATACTTAGTTTCTACTAGATGTAGAAAAATAAAATATCCGAGAAATTTGTCTTACTTGAAGACTAAAACTTAGTTTAGTTGTGATAAAATTTCAAGGAAAATCTAGTTGTGCTACCCATTAGTAGATGGCAGCACTCTTATCCACCCCACATTTTTACGACTTTTAGGTATATAAGTAAGTGTCCAAAAGCGGGGGAAAACGACGGTGTGGGAGGGGTGGTGGGGTTAAGGATTTAAAACTTTATTTCTGATACTTAGTTTCTACTAGATGTAGAAAAATAAAATATCCGAGAAATTTGTCTTACTTGAAGACTAAAACTTAGTTTAGTTATGATAAAATTTCAAGAAAAATTTAGTTGTGCTACCCATTAAAAGATGGCAGCACTCTTATCCACCCCACATTTTTATGACTTGTAGGTATATAAGTAAGTGTCCAAAAGCGGGGGAAAACGACGGTGTGGGAGGGGTGGTGGGGTTAAGTATTTAAAACTTTATTTCTGATACTTAGATTCTACTAGATGTAGAAAAATAAAGTCTCTGAGAAATTTTTCTTTGTTGAAGACTGTTAGTTTTGTTGTCTTAAAATTTCAAGAAAAATTTAGTTGTGCTTCCCATTGATAGATGGCATCAGTTTCGCACACCTCACACCGCGGAATATATTTGATACTTAGATTTTATTTTATATGTTAATGGTAATGTCTCTGAAATTAATTTGTTACTTTCTTGGAGAGAAAAGTTTGTTATGTTGGGTTTAAATTCCATGTAATGTTTCTTCATAAGTAAAAAAATTATTTGTGGCTCTGATAAGAGCCTTTTGTTTTTGGTATCTCCTCAGTCAGTTAACAGTATTTTGTTTTTGATGACGGTGCTGTAGTTTTTTTTTATTCTGTTATTTAACGTCGGTCTAATTCTGCGACTGAGGCTAATCACCGACGCCGGTAGCACTCTACCCCTAACCGGAAATTTTGGTGAATCCACTAGTGTTGGTAGCGTTCTTTCGAGCCCAACATCCATAGACTCGGGACCTCTGTTTTACGTCTCCTCCGAATGACGGCATATCTACATTATACCTCGTGCTCATTGGTATAATGCCTGCGAGCTGTGATATGCTAGTCCGCTGCAGGCTGTACGGGCTTTTCCGATGGTTTTCCCTGGCATGGTCGTCACCCATCCAAGTACTAACCATGTCCAACCTTGCTTGACTGTAATTATCGCATCAAACGCGTTCCACCACAGTGCTGGGTCGTCCCCCCGGTGCTGTAATTCTTCAATAATTATGTAGTAGTCTCTTCTAAGGTCTGTTCTCACAAGCATCACGGACAGTCTTTGACAATCCGGATTCGGCGCAGACACCCTAAAGTGTTCTCGGGAGAAGATTTTAGGGTCTTTGCGCCGAATCCGGATTGTCAAAGACTGTCTGTGATGCTTGTGAGAACAGACCTATAGATAGATACTACCTATACCATTTTTAAGAATTCAAAATTTACGACAAAAAAAATTTTTTGTACAACTGTCATTAAAAGTGACACTTTTAATGCACAAAACAGGTTAGACTGCTTTGTGCTTTTAATGATAGCAAACAATGTTAAAAACGATTGTTTACATAGCAGCGTGTTAAAAATACTTTTAACACTAGTGTTAAAAATATTTTTAGCACTCCATTTTCTTATGATGAAATCAGATGAGAAAAATTCAGCAATTGCAAATTTTTATTATCAATTTTTTAGGTAAGAGTTCCAGATTTGCTCTTCTTGCAGACTCTTCAATATCCAGAGGAACAACCAAATCGTCACTTTTATTAATAATTGGACTCTCGACAAACATATTAAGCAGTTAAAAACCCAAGACGAAAACTGGACAGGAATGAAATTCAAATGACAGCGTCTTTTCTCATTTGTTAGTAATCATAACGTTGGCAACGTCTGCCATTCACAACAATCTTTTGATTATTTGAATACTAAAATGCATTTTGAATTTATTGTCATTGCAAATTCGCTCGTTTCATTATCAAAATAGGGAAGTTGTACAAAAAACATTGTATGGTATTTGTGTTAAAAGTGATTTTATTTTGTTCGTGAAATTGTTCAATTCGCTCCGCTCATTTCACAAACGTTTTCACTCACAAAATAAAACCTCACTTTTAACACTCATATCATAAATAACTATTTCGACGTGAAAAATAATCAAAATTTTTCTGAACGAGTTTTGGGGGATGAGAAATTGACTGATATAGTTTGTTTTTGTATAAAGTGATTATTTTCGCCCTCAAATATTCAATCATTCAATCATTTTATAAAAAAAACGGACTTTGCCAGTCAATTTCTCGTCAAAAAAACCCTCTAGACAAATTTTGAGTATTTTCCACGAAAACATTTTTTTTTGTCGAAAATTATGAAGCAAGGGGTAGGTATGGAGATATTTCGCGATTTCTGCTGTTTCATTGCTGGGAGTATGTAAAATTCTGAAGACACAAAAAATAAAATTCTTTGTTTTGTTCAAATAAAATGGAATTTGCGTTGAAGCTCTATTCAATTCCCAACATGTAACAGCCGAAACAATTATTACTTTGATGGCAAAAGTAATTTGGGATCCAAGACTCATTTACATGAGACCTCACAATACTTATATGACACAAAACTAATGTTAAACATCTGGGAATATAAACCAACCAAGTGGATTGAGTATTAAGTGTTAGATCATGTAACGACTAACAATATTTGTTGGTCAATCTAGACAAGTTGACAGGCATAATTTCTATTTAATAGAAAGGATAAGTTGTTTACACATTGAAACGGGTCCCTGTTTAAATTGTAAACAGGCTTCTAGTGAATGAATTATCATTCCTTAAGAGCTAATACAATTAAAAATGTCACAGATAAAACTGTTCACCAAAACAAATCTATACTTTTCCGTTATTTTATGATGTTTATTACAAAAAGTTATAAATATAAGGGTTTAAAGGGTTACCATTTTCAATAACATAAAATGACGTAAAAACGTCAAGAAAACGAAGGGTCTCTACTAACAAACTGTACCTATCAGACCGGTCGTCGTTTTTTATGAATAATATTGAATCTCCACGGGTGCTCAACCCCTATAAGTCAAATTTTTTCAAAAAGTTTTCCATTGTTCCTTTTATAATTTGGGTTGAATTTATTAATTTTTCATTTTCCCATAATATTAAAACAAAAATATCTGTGTGTGAAGCTTTTTTGATTGTATCCCATAGTATATTTTCCAAATATTCACGAATTTCAAATCGCTCTCAAATATCATAAAAATGTCTTCCATAATACAATATAAGGAATTAAAAGCAGGTGTGAAATTCTAAAAGAATGTATTGTAAAAGTTATCAAGACGATAACAACGTCTATTTGTTTCTTTATTCACCTGCTTCCTGACCGAAATAAAAAATCATTAATAGTCAATAACGACTCGATAATTATTACGTATTTATAGGGGGTAGCTTATTCAGCCGGTCACTTTTTTAGGGTAGATTAAGTGATCATTAGTTGAAGTTGCTTTTCGAAAAGAGTTTGATTTTTTTTGCACTAACAAAAAAAGACATCTTAATCTATTTGTTATACGTTTTTAGTACCTTTTAATTTATTTTAGAAAAATCTTTAGCATTTGCAATGTGCTTTCTCTAGCTCTAGAACTTGAAAGCGATTTATATCAAAATTGATCAACCCTTGGCATATTAATCTTAAATTAAAAGCGTCCACATGTGAATTCCGAAATCCTAAACTACATACATACATAAAATTTTCTTTCAGAAGGTCACCCCACATCACTTAATGTATGCATGAGCTATGAATATTGGGTACGTCCATATAAAGGAATGAGATATGGACATCATCTAGAATATGCCTTGACGTGTATAACGGAATGGCAGAAGGACGGCGGGTGGGGTGTGAGGGGGGTAAGAAGTGTCCCCGAAATAGGGAAAAGGGTTAGCGAGTGATTGATAACCGAAAATGAATGCGTCCTGCCTTTCTGGCCGAAGGGAATTGGCAATATCAACTTCATGTCTCTTACGGGGTGAACTGATTTGGAGATTTGGAGAATTCAAAACGATATATTGGAGATTAATGAGGAGAGAAGAATTTTTTTGTTAAGAAATTAATTTGTATGGAAAAAAAATGAATTATTTAGATGTGCTGGCCGTCAAAGCAGTTATTGGAATTTCGTTTAAGGCTGTAAATAATAATAAATGTCTCTTCGCTTCTGTCCCTTTTTCATCCAGTGGCGTTATTTGTAGGGTTTTACCAAAAGATGTGCAAGTAAAAAAATATTTTCGACCTTATCTTAGTTATGAATTTCTCTAGAATTACTATGTTTGAAGATGACTTTGCGAATAAATTTAAATGTATCCTTTACCAAAGAAATGTGGCTTGGAAAATATTTTTTTAAGAAAAAAGTGATTATGTTAACTACGCTGCTGTTCTGGTTTCGATGGTAACAATGAGAAAGCCCACAGAAACCGAACGATCACACTTATTAGGTATTTATGACATCTTTCTGATATTTTTTCGAATTTTAGTTTCATCTACCTGCTTTTGTTTATGTCATAGTTTCTACACTGTTAATTTTAAAATTTGGTAGTATACCATGGTAAATTTCTCCTGAATAAAAATCTTAATTTATATCAATTGTCTTTTAGAGTATTACTGACTTTATTACGCGTTTATTACGTAGAAAAAAAAAACTGTACAAAAACCTATGCTCATCTCTTTGATAATACTATATGGTAATAACGTTTTAACAGTGTATCCTATAACGATATGATAATGGCCTACCCAATGGTTATTAATTCAAAAATGATGGTATTTTATGAATATAATGTCACTTTTTATGATTGTTTATGCGATACAGATGATTGGTTAGTATTGTTATGGCCATTGCTAAGAAACATAATCTTCATATAACATAAGAACCAACCGAACTTCACTTTATTCTACGTTGTAATTAAATGTGATATTTGTGTTTCCAATTTGCATTCCATATCGAAAAATATATACGGTACGTTTAAATTATACTTAACTGAAATGAACATTCGACTTGTAAGGTTGAATTTTTTTATTGATTCGAACGAAAAAAAAAGAGGTCTATCTAATTATTTTTGGTTTTTTTTCCTAAAATAAGGGTCGAAAAGAGTCGCTATCCGATAAGTATGGCTACAAGAGAACAATAAAAGGAAATACGTTAATAACCGTATATCCACATTACATCATATCACCAATAATCTTAACGATATACTTTCGAGAATGTAGGAAAATCCGGAAAAACAGGAAGAGAAAACTCAAGACATGCCATATTAATAAATTTATTACGATAATGGACATTGGAATTGTACGTATCGTGTTATAAAAACGTATAAAAAGATAACGTAAAGTTTTCGTAGATATCCGTTATATTTTATTTGAAATAAATAAGGGAAAATTATGTCTCTATAAAATTCTTATAGATGAAATTAGAATTATATTCATTATTTTCAATACACACACCTGCTCTTAGTCACTTGGAGTCTATTTTGAAGTCTGATACCCTTTAAAAGTGATTTCCTATCCACCGCTGGTATTTATAATCAGTTTTTATTCATATTTGACTGCGGAGGTGACAAAAAAAGACTCTTTTTTTTCTCTCTCCCCGTGGTCTGAAATCCGGACCTACAAAAGATCAGACCGAATCCCGAAGTGGTTGAAATTAATAATTAATGTTCTATAAACGATCTTAAATTATAAAATGACGTCCAACATATTTTATTAGTTGTTGAATACACTGGTCGCAACGTGGTGTCTAGCAACCGTATGATTTGTAACAGTTTAATAAGTCGTATATCATTTTCGATGTATTTTTTTTTCTATTCAATATACAATGAAGTAAAGGCGGGGGTTTGAACTCATAAATTTTCTCATCGATATTCAATTTAGAGTATAAAGCTTGTCCCTGCTGAGAGATAAAGTCAATGAGGAGGAAGCAACGTCATTAGAAACACTACTAGTCAATGGAAATGGCAAAAACGAAGGAAACGGAAAGGAGAAGTAGCTTTATTTATCAAGAGTTCTAACAAATCGAACATCCAGACAAGACAAGAGGCGTTCTACTGGACTAATGACCGACTCACTCATTAACGAAATGTCCACTCAAGGAATCAAGAATCTCTGGCGTACCGGAACGAGATAAATTTGGCTATTTACACTATTTCAATCTACATAAAAATTTAGATTTTTTCTTTTCTATCAAAAAATAAGTAAGAGAAACGTTTACTACAATGTTTATTATGTCCATATTAAGCGGACATTCTTTTTGTAATAAATAAAGTATCTCGTCTTAGAACAAACAATATCTATTCAAATCTCGAGTTACTCAAAAGCTCCCGTTCGTACGTTCACAATATCATTCCAAAGACAATCCGATAGAGATAAAATCTCAATAAAAAACAAAATTAATGCCGGGCATTAACTATAATGTACCTTTTTTATATCATTCTTCCACGCCTCGTCTTTGAAAAATGATTCTATATTAGTTTATAGAAAAAACGGCGCCGAAGAAAGGGGTATTTTAGTCGTAATCACTTCCAATATATTTTTTATCCGAAATTTTCGATCTTATTCGTTGATCTTGTACCTTAGAAGTGTAACTTAATGTCCTTCGTGGCATATAGCCAGGGATGATTTATTTATTTTGAGGAGAGTCTCCGAAATTAGTAGTTCCTATAGTCCTATTTCCCGGAGGAATTTTACGATGTCTACAGGCTTCAACTTGGGTAAATGTTCCTCTTCTATCCAGTAATCTCCCAGGTGCTGTGCTCTAGGATTCTGAAGTGCTGTGCAGTTGGAAAGTATGTGGATGGAGGTTGCTTCTTCCATTCCACAAAATCTGCATTCTTCTTCCTCCACTATTTTGAGCTTTTTCAGGTGCCCATTCAGGCGACAATGTCCCGTTAGGATCCCTGTTAAAACTCTTAGCGCAGTTTTACTTTGACTTGTTACATTATTACATCGGGGCTGATTCCGCAAAAGTGTTCAGGCCCCCAGAAAGGTATTTCAGTCCCCCTCTTTGCTAGTTCATCTGCTATTTCATTTCCTTCTATTCCAGTGTATCCTGGAATCCATAGTAAGGTGACTATATTGTTCTCGCCTAGTTCATTGAGTTTATCTAGGCATTCCCATACCATTTTGGAACTTATCAATATTGAACTGGGCGCACTTTCTTATGGCGTGGATTTCCACGGATTTCCACTTGAAAGATACTTGGGTTTTTTCCCAAGCTTTCAGAGTGTTTGATTCCTGGCCCGAACACTCCTATCCCAGTTCCTTCTATTGCTTTTGAGCCGTCTGTGTAACATTGAATGGCATTCTTTCCAAGTCTGGTAATGGTATTTGGATCCCACTCCTTCTTGTTGCTTAATTCCGTAACGAATTTCTTTAAAAAGTTATACTTTTTCATCATACCGTCTTGTGGCATCTCCCAGGTTGTCTGATTTCTAAGAAGTGAGGAGGTGGTTTTTTTTTAATAATTCCCTCTCTACTTAGTCTGTATCTTGTTCTTTCTGCAACGCTTTCCACCACTTTCCACCACTTCCATGGCTGCCGTTGGGTATGTTCTCATTGCTCTTCTAATGCATATACAGGCTAGTCTTTGAATTTTGGTTTTCTCGTCGTCAATAGGCTGGTTCTACTACTCCACGCAATGCCTCCATATAGCCAGGGAAGTATTTTTTGTGTCTTACTGGACACTGCGTCCAAGGAAGGATTTCTCCAAGAAGAATACGAAAAGCCAAGAGGTATTAACTCGAAATCAAAAAAAGGAGCAATATTAAGAACATTTTGTCATACAAAATATTACCGGTATCTCGTAAACTCTCCTGGTATAATGTTGATTTATTTTATTCAATATTGTTTCTTTTCTATATAGAAAAAAAAAGGAACGTTATGTTGACGACCTTGATATGCGATGGATTGCCCATCCCGAAATTAATCATTAAACCAGTGAAAGAGCGCGTAGTGCATTAAAATCCAAGGCGACCGATCTCATCAATTGTCTAACAATAGAGCAACGACACTAACACAGCGCATGTGAGATTAAGTAATCTATCAGAGTCGCCGTAGGTTTAACGCCTATACAAATCTTTGTCACCGGTCACTAAGATCCATTTATTGTTAAAAAAGAAAAACCACTACGTTTCGGATACGAATAAATATAATAGCAATTTGTCAATTAGACTTTTGTTTATTGTATTTCCAGTTGGAAAAGATAAATTGGGATTTAATTATAGAGGGCGGTAGATTTGGAACGTGTCCAAAATTCAAGTCGAAAATATGAAATATACGAGGGTTGTTGTAATCTATAGATTGGAATTTATAAATAAAATATTGTGGCGTAAAACCAGTTTCCTTACAGTGTGGAAACCACTTATGGAATAAAATTATTCATGTCATTATTTTAGAAAATTATAAAAAATGCCGAGACACGTCAACTTTTATGTAAACATAAATTTAAATGTACAGGGTGATTCACGCAAGTATGCCATAGTCGGTGTTGTTTTTTTTTAATGAAACACCCTGTATATTTGCATATTTTTGAAATCCTCTTAATGAACCGATTCCAACAAACTAAATAATGTATGGTCAATTATGAATTATACAGGGTGAAATTTTAAAATTAATAATTTATTACATTTGAAATATTGGTACTTTTTTAAATTAGCTAAATATGGATTTATCAAAAATCCAAACTAACTAATTATTAGACGTATTTGTATATTAAACAAAACCTGCCACGCCCATGAATTTTATCATAAATACCTAAAAATTGCCTAAAAACGTCAATAATTAGACACAATCGGTAAATAATGTGGATTGTTTTAAATCGGTAAATAATGTGGATTGTTTTCTATTCTGTCAGTTGTTGATGCGTTGACAGTTAATACTGAAAAAGTAAAATCTTTGTCAAACACCTTTTCCTTATCGACATAACAATGAAATATTTAACTGAGACTCACCGAATTGAGATTTTAATGATGATCGGGTATACGGGGATAACTGCAGAAGTCAAGTTGAAGTGGCAAACTTATTTAATCACAGGTATCCCGAATTATATTTCACAAAGTACTTCACAATTCAGAGAACTTGGACATGTCAAACCATTGAAAAGAAAACAACACTTCGTTGAAGATGATGTGAAAGTGGATATTTTGTCAAGTGTCGAAGATAATCCAACTTCAAGTACACGTCAAATTGCCCGTGAAAATAATGTTAGTCTAAGATGTCTTCATATAAAGAAAAAACTTCATCCCTACAAATTAACTTTTGTGCAGGAGTTAACAGAAGTTAACAGAAGATCGTAGAATGGATTTCTGCGAAAGATTGATGAATAAGCTGAACAGAAATGAGATAGCTCTTGGTACCATATTCTTTTTTCTGACGAATCAACATTCACATTGAATGGAGAGGTTAACCGACAGAACTGTAGATATTGGTCAGCAGAGAATCCTAATTGGATGCGTGAGACACATACTCAGTACCCTCAAAAGGTGAACGTTTGGGCTGGTATCATAGGCAACCATATTATTGGTCCTATATTTATAGATGGAAATTTGACAACTGGAAAATATTTAAATATACTTAAAAATGGAGTTGTTCTTGCGTTGGCAAACTTATATCCCAACGCAATAGATCCTAGCTTACCGAATGAATATGTTTGGTTCCAGCAAGACGAGGTAACACCCCATTATGCTTTAATGGTAAGAACTTATTTAGATGAAATCTTCCCCAATAAATGAATTGGACGAGGAGGTACTATTGAGTGGCCAGCTAGATCGCCAGACCTTACGCCGTTGGATTTTTTTCTGCGGGGTTATCTCAAGAACAAAGTATATGCAACACAACCAACTAGCATTGTAGACCTCAAAGACAGCATAACTACAGAAATACGGAATATTTCACCTCAAACTTTAAACAAAGTTAAGGAGGAGTTCTATAGGAGGCTATTGCCAAGCTATTGCCAACAACTAGGTGGCGAACATTTTGAGCATTCATTTTAATTTATTAAAATCAAATACATCAGGTATTTTATGTATGTGATTAATAACTGTAAAAATAAAAATTTCACCCTGTATAATTCATAATTGACCATATATTATTTAGTTATCGGTTCATTGAGAGGATTTCAAAAATATGCAAATATACAGGGTGTTTCATTAAAAAAAACAACACCGACTATGGCATACTTGCGTGAATCACTCTGTTCATTTACATTTATGTTTACATAACGCACAACTCGATTCAAAAGTTGACGTGTCTCGGCATTTTTTATAATTTTCTAAAATAATGACATAAATAATTTTATTCCATAAGTGGTTTCCACACTGTATATATATAAGGGGTGTATAACTTGAATAAAACCCAAAATGTATATATTCAAGTTGAATTTCCTAACGAGTATAATAATATCAGCATGTCCTGGAGTCTGGAAAGGGTAAATATCATCGTCAGTTAACGATATATATATAAAGTATGTTACTCGACCAACTACAAATATTTATTTAATAATTTATTATGAAATGAAAATAGTTGTCGCGAGATATAAAGTCGACTTTATAAGCTGGATTTTCATTTAACGCGATTGTACAGGGTTATTCCTAAACGTCAAAGACAAAAATTACAATTTTCGCAGGATTAAACTTACGGCAAGTCTTCCTTTTATATCCAAGGGAAAGCAACTTGGTTCTCGGACTGCTATGGATGCAATAAATGATTACTAGCCTAGAGCATAATAGGCTGTGAGATTTTGTAAACGTCAAGCTAGTACATGCTCTGAATGTACTGATGGGAAACTGTAGCAAGGCTCCAAGACACAAGGATTATAAGGGAAACGAAAAAGCCAGGCTAGGACCAATATGTTGGGGAGACGTTAACTGAGACCTAAAAGAACTGTTGGGCCTCCTTTTTGTTGAAAGAAGTTTCTATCTTTGGAATTTCAGGATATCTGAAGGCTTTAGTTTAGTGTTCCTCTTATATCCTTTAGTAGACAAAAAGGATTCTAATGGGATATTGACAGCTGTCAAAGATTTAAGTTCTGACTGGCTAGATCTTTGGAATATTCGACTGAATTTCTTGTGAATATCAATAAATTGGTTAACAAACTAGTCTTCTCACTAGAAGTAATAAGTTTTCACAGATTGGAATTAATAAAAAAGGATGTATTAATGTGACACGAAAATATATGGAAGAGATATTTTTGGCATCCGAAAAGAGTTAAGGTAGAAACCGTAACTTGAATCAAATAGATGAATCACCACGTACATATTAAAACAGCGGTCGTAGCTTCGAAATAACATCTCTATATTTATCTAGGTGGCCAGGAAATTTTAATTAATATTGTTAATTGGAAACGTCTAGAATGGACAAAATAATAACTAACTATTCGCCGGGGAATTCTGAAATATGCGTATGTGGCCAGTGGAAATATTCATGTATGTATAAAGTTTTACGGAAAATAAGAGCAAACTGTAATTTTGTACAGAGTCTATTGTACCAATTTGTAATATGTGTGTGTACGTGTGTGTTTATTAACTTTGTTTGATTATGCTCTAGTCAGTCCATCTTGGATATTATTAATTGAAAACGTAACTACTAATTTTCACCAAATTGTTACTAGCTTGAATAAGCTTTGTTTAAACTAGCTTCTTTATATTATTCTCAAATTCAACTAACTCTCAAACTATATTCTTTTATACTACTATGTTTGGACATTGCAACAAATGAGTGTAACGAGTTGTAACTTAGTTTTGACTACGTAAAAAAAATTCAAGTCCCTCACAAGTTTTTCTAACTGTACAGCGTCAATTAAAATAGTTTGATGGTTGTAAAACATTTTCCTAATACGTAAAGTTCGTTCAATTGAGAAGCAGTGAACGATGTAGAATAGATACGACAACGACCGGACTAACAAGTGTATTTGTGTGTGTTCAAGAATAAAAATATAATAGAAATAATGACATAACGAGTGCATATATGTTCGTGAGTCTTTTTTTTCTGTATTTTGGTTCACTTCTCAGCAACACTATTGTCGTTATACGAGTGGCTTTCACTTTTTATTCACAACTTTAATGAAAAATACACTTTACCAAGAAACTAACGTATCGGATCTCCCTGGTAAATATCCCAGCAATTTCAAGGCTAGACTTGTCTCCAATTAAACGAGTTGACCGAACGAATCACGGTGATTTCTTCTGAACGTAAAAAAATTGTTCGTAACCAGGGAATATTAACTTCCGGCCGGATAATGTGATATGAAAAGAACGGTCGACATTCAACAACTATTGTACTTTTATATTAATTATGGTCATTAAGGGTCACCCGGTCATCCGAGTCTTTTATGGGAAAGAAGAACAGGAAGGGTTGACGTAAGGGTGTTAATGCTGTTCTACCGGATTGTTGATAGTATCGTTATTTTGATTTAAAAGACATTTTTTTGTGGTCTGAGGCTGGTGATTTGTTAAAATACACTATTCCTCAACTTTAGCGCAGCAGTGTATGTATATTTACATGTATTTTGTAATACAGATATCAATAAATGACTGTAACAAATTGACTTGAACACGCAATATAATAAAAAACCTTCTTATTATTATGTCTAACAATAACATAACATCAAAATATATACCGTAAAATAGAATTAAGAGAAAGAAAAATCGAGGAAACAATAAATACGTAGTTGATTCCAAACTTCCTTCTATTTAATTAACTCCCTGTACTGTATAACAAACAAATAAATCTATGAAAATATCTTGTATATCTTTCCGATGGTCGAGCACTTAAATCGCATAAGCATGATTTTGCAGTTACATTGTATAAGTGGTACTTAATGGTTTTTTTTGTAAAAGTTGCATGGTACTTTCTTAATATCCATTAATTGCCGCTTCGTTTATTTCGTACTTTCGTGAGATTTTTCAGCCAAATTGTCGAGCTGCATAAATATACAAAATAATGGAATTAAATAAGAGAGGTGAGTTGTTTTCATAACTTTCCTCAGTTAAGAAACGTCCCTTTTTCTTCAAATCACCTTAAATTTTCTTATTTCACTGTATAAATTTATAATTATAACAAGCTGTGACGAAAAAAATGTTCAGTTCCAGTCACCTGAGCTCTAAGAAAAACGACATAACTTAGATGTTTAAATTTTCACTAGTAGCACATTTAATTTAAAAAATTTCCTATCAAAAAATGAAATAGGACGTGTTGCGTATATCTAATGAAATTAAAATAAATGATAAAGCACCACATAGATTTTGTCTTCGGACGTAAAATCCACTTATTATTAAGAATGCATTTGGTCAATTTAATGACAAGAAATTGGGGTCGGTAACGACTGTGCATAGAGCATAATATTTTGATGGACGGCCAAGAGGGTAAGTTCAGTGGAGAAAATGGAAAGGGTTAAAGGGGGTAGATTTGTCAGCTGTCTTAACATGACTGGTCCAGAATGAAAGTCGGAAATTGAGGAATTTGTAAATGATGAAATTTACTGTTAGGTAAACACTCTTGGGGTTTACAACGATCAATTTATTCATATTAAGATTGTTAATTAACTATAATAACTATCCAAAGATGGTTTTTTTTTCAATCGTTAGGTTTTCAATGTTAATTATCATTATATAGGTATATATAAAAATTGCTGAATGTGTTGAAGATAATAGGGATTTTTCGCAAAATAAACGAAAGGGGAGAAAAAAAGGTAATATTAAAGGGTGGTGTATATATTTGGAAGAATCACGCAACGTCTGCTAATTGAAACGTCCAATTGGACATATTTATAATTGAAACCTCAGCAAATATATTCGAAATAAATAATATTTTCTCAATGTTCAATTTCTTTTCTGTCAAAATATAATTATGTAACATGCAATCTAAAAACTACCCAAGAAGTAGATATTACTAGTGCATGATACAACACCTTTAAACTGTTTAAACATATACAGGTTGTCCTTTTAAAGTTCGTCATTGTATAAAATTAAAAGTAAATATAAAAACTTGGGAAGTTTTATGAATCAAAGTCTCATATAAAGGCATTCATGCATAAAAATTCTATAATTAATTTTTACCGAAAAGCAATCCACTTAGTAGCTTCGGGCCAAAGGTTAGGAATTCATCAACTATTCGGTATTCCCAATACCTGAGGCCCCATATTTTCCTGTTCCTGCCCTTCACCGCACCAATGCCGACGCGCGTATGAAATTCAGGGATCAAAGCCAACGTAGGCCCTTCAAAGGAGAGCACGCCAGTTCAAACTATGCGAAAAATTAATATTTAACCCACGATTATTGTTATTAACTGCCAAAATTACGGATTAAACACTTACGTGGAACGCTTTGATGTCCTGTATCGACTCTTTGTTTGTTTGTATATATATGTATATAAAGAGTCGGTCCAACCCTCCTTGCAGTCTCAATTCAAATCCGAACAAAAGAAATTTGATTAAAGTGAACCGAGCATCAAATTAATATATATATATAACTACTCGTCTTTTTCTTGTTATTAACAAATATTAAAAAGCACCAATAAATGTTCGGAAAAATTCCAGTCGATTAAATAATCAGCGATCAAAGAAGTAAAATGTAGTAAGGTCGGAGTCGTGTAGCTCTCCAATTAGTAAATTTTTGGTAAGTTCCCAATAATATTTCGTCGATCGGCAACGGAACGAAATAAGTAACCATTTCAAGGGTGGGAAAAGTGAACTGGTGCTATGCGACTCGACTGCATATTTCCGAAGGTATTCTCGGTTAGCGGTCAACATCAAAGGTGTTTTTTTTTAATAAATTTTTAGCGCATTTAAGTGATTGAAACTATTGACGTTTCCCATATAACAAGATCTGATTTATTTTTTGAAGTGGTTGAAATAAATCGGCGAATAATTAGCGATAATAAACGTAAATTTGTTGAGGATTTTATTATATATACAGTGTGGAAACCACTTATGGAATAAAATTCTTTATGTCATTATTTTAGAAAATTATAAAAAATGACGAGACACGTCAACTTTTGAATTGAGTTGTACGTTATGTAAACAGTAATTTAAATGTACATTCACGCAAGTATGCCATAGTCGGTGTTTTTGTTTTAAATAAAACACCCTGTATATTTGCATATTTTTGAAATCCTCTTAATGAACCGATTCCAACAAACTAAATAATGTATGGTAATTATGAATTATACAAAGTGAAATTTTTATTTTTACAGTTATTAAACACATTCATAAAATACCTGATGTATTTAATTTTAATAAATTGAAATAAATGCTCAAAATGTTCTCCACCTAGTTATTGGCAATAGCACAGTCTCCTACAGAACTCCTCCTTAACTTTGTTTAAAATTTGAGGTGAAATATTCCGTATTTCTGTAGTTATCCTTTTTTTGAGGTATACAATGCTAGTTGGTTGTGTTGCATATACTTTGTTCTTGAGATAACCCGACAGAAAAAAATCTAACGGCGTAAGGTCTGGCAATCTAGCTGGCCACTCAATAGTACCTCTTCGTCCAATCCATTTATTGGGGAAGATTTCATCTAAATAAGTTCTTACCATTAAAGCATAATGGGGTATTGCCCCGTCTTGCTGGAACCAAACATTTTCATTCGGTAAGCTAGGATCTATTGCGTTGGGATATAAGTTTGCCAACGCAGGAATAACTTCATTTCTAAGCATATTTGAATATTTTTCAGCTGTCAAATTTCCATCTATAATTATAGGACCAATAATATGATCGCCTATGATACCGGCCCAAACGTTCACCTTTTGAGGGTACTGAGTATGTGTCTCACTGTCAAATTTCCATCTATAATTATAGGACCAATAATATGATCGCCTATGATACCGGCCCAAACGTTCACCTTTTGAGGGTACTGAGTATGTGTCTCACGCATCCAATTAGGATTCTCTGCTGACCAATATCTACAGTTCTGTCGGTTTACCTCTCCATTCAATGTGAATGTTGATTCGTCAGAAAAAAGAATATGGTACCAAGAGCTAACTCATTTCTGTTCAGCTTATTCATCAATCTTTCGCAGAAATCCATTCTACGATCTGGATCGTCTTCTGTTAACTCCTGCACAAAAGTTAATTTGTAGGGATGGAGTTTTTCTTTATGAAGACATCTTAGAACAGTTGTATGACTAACATTATTTTCACTGGTAATGTGACGTGTACTTGGAGTTGGACACTTAACAAAATATCCACTTTCACATCATCTTCAACGAAGTGTGGTTTTCTTTTCAATGGTTTGACATGACCAAGTTCTCGGAATTGTGCATGAATTTTAGACACAGTACTTTGTGAAATATTAGGCAATTCGGGATACCTGTGATTAAATAAGTTTGCCACTTCAACTTGACTTCTGCAGTTATCCCCGTACCCGATCATCATTAAAATCTCAATTCGGTGAGTCTCAGTTAAATATTTCATTGTTATGTCGACAAGGAAAGAGTGTTTGACAAAGATTTTACTTCTTCAGTATAAACTGTCAACGCATCAACAACTGACAGAATAGAAAACAATCCACATTATTTACCGATTTTGTCTAATTATTGGCATTTTTAGGCAATTTTTAGGTATTTATGAAAAAATTCATGGGCGTAGCAGGTTTTGTTTAATATACAAATACGTCTAATAACTAGTTAGTTTAGATTCTTGATAAATCCATATTTAGCTATTTTAAAAAAGTAGGTACCAATATTTCAAGGGTAATAAATTATTAATTTTAAAATTTCACCCTGTATATAACTTATAGAGTAGTAAATATATTATATCTTCTTGAATATTGAGTTGAAGAATACTATCGAATCATCTGATTAACTCTATAGATCATTCTTTATATTTTTATGGCTGTTGCTATTATTTTCTCTGTCTTAGACAACGGGGATCAGTTTCTAATGAGCTTTCTGGAAGACAAAACGACGAAATTCCGTCTGGAAGTTATCAAGCTGTTGGCCATTGATTGATTATAGTATATTACTGAAACGACCAATACTTTTTCTGAGCAACCCCTCACTCAATTTATCTCCAAAATATTGACTGCGCTTTGAAAGATTACGAATATAATGGGGGTTTTATTATCACAAGACAGATTCGGTCTTCTTATTTATATCATTTTTTTTTTGTTTTAGCGTCTTAATAATGAAACTACAAATTAACACAGCTGGTGCGAATTTAAAATAAATATCGGGAATATGGTTAAGTGAAGGAACCCATTAGTATAAATTATAGTAAGCAGCTTTCCAATTTATACTTTGGAAAATGTGTTTATTAAAGTGTAATTTTAGTTTTCGATCCAATAAAGAACCATAAATCTCGGGGATTTGGCTCTAAAAGTGTATTTAATGATGTAGTGAAGCTGAGATAGAATTATGTACCTACGTGTACTCGAAAATAAAATTTATACATATACGAGGAATGTGCAAAAAAAATTGTCTCGTTGGTTGAGTAGACACCTCCAAAAATTTGATATATTATACATATTCGGTCAAGCATGACACTATATTGAACTGATTAATAGACCTAAACGGAAATTTAATTATCGAAATCGTTTTTAATCGTCATTTCTCATTAGTCAGTGTTTTCGTTTCATCACTTTAATCAAGGGACTGATGGCGATTAATGATGGATTTCACTTGAATTGACGTTGGTTATTTTTTATTTCCAGGAATACGTGTTGCCTTTAAACTCCTACAAATTGTTTGAAAATAATTTGGATGATTGAAAAAAAAGCTCGTAAATTTTTTTATTTACAAAAAATAATGTAATGGGTGTTGTAGGATTAATATTAATATTAGTGTATTTTAGAAATTCTTTTTAATGAAATATTAAAAATGTGGTGTGTAAATTTAGATTTTGGATTGGGGTTAGTCGTATCCGTAGCCACTACCGCATTTATATGTTCGTTATGGCGTAGCAATGCGGGCAGTTAATAAAAAATCAATTAGAAGAATGGACAGATATCGGATATCGGTTTAGATTGTCAGTAATTATAGTAATTGGTATTGATGAGTTCAACTCACAAGTTAACAAGTGGGCTTAAATCGTTTTTACAATTATTATTCACTAAATATTGTTTATTCAAGTCAGTGGATTCAAAGTAATGTGGAAAATTGAATGGTTCCTTCCGTTTGGTAAATTATATTTCAAACCCTAATTAAATTCGAAACTTCACTAACTGCCATTACCACAGAGGTAATCGTCTTAAAAATTATAGAAAAAGATATAATTCCCATGGTCGAGTGAGTACAGAACACCATTTTGAAGAGACTCCCACTCTCTCTCTCTTTCTGTTGAAACTATAAAGGGCAATAATTAGTCCTGCGAAATCAGAAGGCGATAATGTGCCGAAGGGCCGAACTGTGGATTGCAACACAAAGGAAACAGTGGCCCTCGACCAAAGACCAGGAAATTTGACAGAAGGGTCAAAGGTACGGGTACACGCTATACCGTTGCCTAAAGCGTATTCATTTACTCTCTGGGCTTCGGCCGTTTGCTAAATTCAGTCTGTGCGATACAGAGGCGGGTAGATAACTTATTTATTTTAGTTAATTTCTACTAATTTTTAATTAAACTTGAAAACTTTGTGTCTATCGAAATACCATCATTTCAAATGTTTCTTAATGATATTAAGAGTATTATTCATCCACTTATTATTGTGTAAAATAAGCCCGATAGAATTTTATTACCTGTGGTAAGTCACATCCTTACGGATAGTAGGCAAGCACTACTAGCCCTGAACAGACCACGTATCACATCAGGCCTAACAGGGGCGTATATAAGGGGGGGTTTTCCCATAGAAAATACAATAAAGGTACAATAATTTTTCATGAGCATACTGCCGCAATATGAGTATTCATCAGGATGTGGCAATAGAAATAGATTCCTCAACAATTGTGAATAATTTAGCTAAAGAGGTTAAATTTACTTTTGTGAGATTGATTTTCTGTTTTAATAAAAGCTTCAATTTTCAATCATCTATCACTTTTTAAAATAGGTGCTCCCAAATTAATATACAGGTAACATCTCGGCTGGTATGGGAATGCGGCGAAGAACTTAGAAGACTGGCGACTCGGAACAATGTAACACTGGAGTGGGTCCCAGGTCTGGAAGAATACGCCCAGACACACACATGGGAACAAATTTATGAAAGAACCATCAGAAAAAGTAGCAAAAGAACTGCTCTCAATGAGCAGGAACAAACTACGCACCATAACGGGGCTTCTTACGGGACACTTTCCCACAAAGGAGCAACTGAACAAGATAGGGCTGTATAACGGTGACCTTACATGCGGAAGACACAAAAAGGATACCGAAACAGTTCTCCATATTACTATGCAACTGTGAGACGCTGGACCACAGGAGGCAAAAACTAAATGAAAACCCCAAATGACTCCAGAAGACTTCTACAACCAACCGGTAAAGAACCTGTATGAGCTAATACAGCTAACGGATTGAATGAATAGGCTGTAGTCACAATGTTAGGTGAATCCACAATAAGCCCAAGAGGCTGAGGTGGTGCCAGCGAAGGGACGGCTCCTTTAAAAAATATATACATGGATATAACCATTTCAGCAGAAGGGGGCAAAACGAAAAACGAAGTTTAAAAATACTGGATCAAGGGCCACAGTAAATCGAAAGGTAACCACATTGCCGACTCACTAGCCAGGAAAGCAGCCTCCCAAAACTCTTGGGACCTGGCACTTTCATTAGTCAGTCGGCGTCTGCTATGATTGACCTAATAAAGGAACACTCCCTTGAAAAGTTTAACGGTAGATGGGACGATACAGAAGGTTGCAGACTTGCCAAGGAACTGCTGCAGTATCCGTAGCCAAAAATTACGTGACTATGAACAGACAGAACCTTCGGACAGCCACGGGTATTCTGACCGGTAACTGCCACCTACGAAAACACTTCTACAGACTGGGTCTGTCTGACACTACACTTTGTAGAGGATGTTAACAGGAAGATGAGACTGTCGAACACATTCTTTGTGAATGTCCGACATTCTCTCAATTTAGGTTTTCTGTATTCGGCGAGTACAGGCTAACACATGCCAGCATGAGGGAGTTTACTTCCGAAGACGTTATCGCCTACGTCAAACAAATAGGCTGGAAGACGAGCTAGAAGGAAGTCTGAACCTCAGAAGGATGCACAATGGGCCAATGGTGGCCTAAGTGCCGTGGGGTCACTTACCCTTCAAATTCTTACAAATACAGAGAAGCCCGATAGAAAGTCTGAACATTTTTAGTATGTTAAAAGCCCCCTAAGTGGCACCGCTGGTTGGAAATACGCTTAACGGAGTTCGCCTTTGATTTTGCGGATTGTATATATCGAGAAACGATGCTAGAACAATTTCGGGGATGTCTAAGTGTAATTTGGAACAATTGCGGCCACAGGTAATTTACTGCGGCGTTTTCAAAGCAGTAAACACTAACATTGGCAGTCAAAGGTGACGGCCTTTTGTACTCGCAGAAGCGGACTTTCGATGTTGTTTAAATTTAAAGATGAAAAATAAAAAAAAAGGTAGTGGCAGTGAAATTATTTACGGTGTCAACATGTTCCGATTTTTATTGGTAGAGTTAGTAATAATTATTTCAACCGAACGATGCAGACGCGTTATCAGTGTTAAACCAGCTGAACATTTTTTTTCACAGGCCGGAAAAATTATTATCGTATTGAAACTTTAACAAAACGAGAGCAAAAAGGGTGGATATAATTACATCGATATTTTCCACTTTTTTTTTTTCGAATATATGGAAGCGATTAAATATTGTGTAAACCTTTTACGTTGTTTTTTTTTCAAATGCTTTTATCGAGTTACGATCGGTATTCGGCATCGAGTCAAACATTTTTATATTTTCGGGAATAAGTTTCTTGATCTTTTTTTATATGATGTGGATTGTAATTGTAAAATTATTCAAAATAATTGGTATTCTACGAAAAATCCTTGGATATATGTATTTTGTGAGTAATACGTTGATAGGTACTTGGAATTTTTTACTTTCACGGTAGATAAATGAAGAGTAATTGTATATTTCAATTTTCCTACAATAAAATCGACTAATAATTTCAATAAATAACGCTCGATAATCGAATCCTTTGATTTATGCCGCTAAATAAGGAAGTCACCTACTGCGTGGACTCACCTATTCAATCGATCTTCAATAAAAATCGCCACAAGGCTGCTACTTTTATAAAAAATGTTTAGACACGCTGAGATTTTAATAGTTTTCTTTGTCAATTCAAAAAAAAAAACTTCAAGGTGGAATTTAAGTACTAATGAGTCGATTTAATTTTCGACTAAATATTTATCAAAAATATAAAATATACGTCCTGTTAACTATAAATCGATATAATCGTAAAATATATTATCCTTAAAGCTGAACAATACAAATAAGAACAGAAAATCTTCGACCGAAGCTCATATATCACAAATGATACAATGGATGTGGTGTCCCGTCCCACAGAAATCTGCATGTTTATGTCCTTTATCCTTAACCAACAGGCGACACAAACATAAACAAAATACTTATTGACTTATACCTTTAACATCGAATGTAAATTAATAATTTATATTGTTTGCTTATTTGTTCGTAGGTATTAAACACAAATGATTTATAAGGGCGATGGGGTTGACACATTTTGTGGGAAGAAGACGAGGATATATTACCTTCGGAATAAAGAATATTTTATGTAACTATGGATGAAATTATATCGAGATATCATTGACGTTACCATATTATTGTCAGAAATGAATTTTAAAGAAGGAATTCTTAAGAAGAAGGTACTGGAAGTGTCTCGAAACAAGACAAAGATATAGGTGTATTGGCTCAGAACAAACTAAAGATCTGTATCTGTATCTGTAGAGTATAGGGAGGGTGAGTGTAGGCTCACAGCACTTAGGCCACATGTGACCCATTGTACATCCTCCCGAGGAGTTGTCCCCCTAGGTCATCGTCCATCCTAGGAGATATTTCTTTTATATCGTTATGTGTAGGCCAAGACTCACCGAACACACTCTCTTATTGACGATAGCTCCGGACACTCGCATAAGACATTTCTGACAGTTTCATCTTCCTGTTCACACATCCTGCATGGAGGTGTGTCCACTAGCCCCATAGTATGGAGGTGTTTCCTTAGTTGACAGTGACCAGTCAGAAATCCTACTGTTAAACGTAGGTTTTTCCTGGTCATCGTCAAATATTTCTTCGGCGCCAGCTTCCAAGGGTCGTCCAGGGTGATCCTAGCAAGACTGCATCCTTTGATTCCATCCCGTCTCTTAAGAGATTGAGCATGGGTGTAACGTTTCGCTAGTTCCGCAATGGATGAAGTTCGTAGGTGCCCTTTAACCCACCTCAAGATAATATTGTTATCTGCCCCGATATAACACGTTGTCTGTTCAAGGTTAATAGGGCTTGTCTACTATAGGTGCAGATTGTTATGTTTTAGCCAGAAATTCCTTTTCTGGTTAGTTCTTTTGCGGCAATTGAGATACTAGCCAGTTCTGTTCGAATCACGCTGATATTGACAAACTAAAGATATAGGAAGAACTATAGAAACCCATTTTTAGAAGTAAAATATTAACAAACGCTCCGCCAATGTCTCTCAGACAATAAATATCTCTTGTATTGTATCAAGTTTCTTATTGAATAAATCTTTCGCCCGTGAATATTTTAATCTTATAATCACTTACTAAATCAAAGTCGTTTGACAATATTGATCAGTTCTACATAAAATTATGTAAATTCAATCGACTTATCAAGCCCACGAAAATAAATTTACGAAATTGGTTTTTTTATGTTCTGTATATTGAATTACCCTGTATTCGTTTACATGGTTTTCGTGAATGCTTAAGATTCCAATACGGCACGAAGTTGTAGTTAAAAAAAAAAAAGCTTTCGAGTGACGAACAAATGACTATGGGGCGGTAGAGGAGCTAGACTAGCTCGGGAGATGTTCTCTCAGGTTTGTTCACTAATGATTATTGCCGTGGATGTCGATAAAACAATCGCCCTATACGACTTATCTAGATGCGTATCGACAAGTAATGGCTGCTCCTCGAAAATGTCGATGGTTTTTGGTTCGGTAAATTACCCAACAGAGTCGGTTTTATCGGTAAATATATTTAAAAAAACGAAAAGGTTATTTCTATTGAATAAATTTAAGAACGGTCCTGTTCACATCGGAAAAAGATCATTCTACTAAAAAATTGCCCAATAAAAATTCATGACTTTGAATTTTATGTTTTTTAAAGACAAAGAAATAAAATAGATAGTTATCACTTTATTATTGGTCGTATAATTTTGATTAGTGAATCGTCCCTGTATTTTAATCTCTTATACCTGTGTGTGTATATTTATATTTTTTTTTATTGCAAAGGGATGGTGATATTAATAGGAATATAAATTTCTTTAATTTGGTCTTTAAAATTTTAGTAGGCTGTAAATACTTGTAGATTTTTCGGAAGACGTTAATATCATCGATATTTTTTAAGAAAAAATAAAAACCTGTTGTATAGATTTATATATTTAGTCAATGATCCCATCTATAATCTGATGGTGTACTTATTTATGGATGAATTTCTTCCATTCTCGATTATTTTTTCGCACATTCGTTCAGTATGCTTCATTATACTTTTTTATACTCCTGTCTTTCTCCTCAAATGCCTTTCATACACTTTGGCAATCCAAGTATCCGATACCAAGTTGCTCCATCATAGTTTAGTCTCTACTACCTGTGCTGGCCGGTCACGGTCCACAAAAGATTACCTACATCTCAATATTCTTAACTTCCTCTCTATCAATTTTAATATTCATGTTTTTCTGAGCCCCCCTTTCTATTATCACGACTTTTGTATTCGCGGATTGAATTTAAAATAGTGCATCTTGTAAAATTATTTCTACATAAGTTAAACACAAACAAGAGGATCAATTTCGTTCGAAATCAATAACGCAATTCGTATTTACAACGATATAATGTAGATGTAAAGTGTTTATATCCTCGAACAATCACACCAAATATAAAATAGAATATATACTCAGACGCTTTGTCTTGATATATCTCTCAGAAACAGTCAGCATTTCAACCAATCTTATCAAGTAATTGCTTTTACTGCTCCATATGTAAACAATCGAAAGCTGAATTGTTGAGTGAGAATATATGTATATATACAATTAATATTGCCTACTAAGGGGAGTTTATATTGTATAAGTATATATCCGTGTATAGGTATATTATAATATGTGTATGCTTACGTTCGTTAATAGTAAACAGAATTGTCGAAATTTTAGTTAAGGGGGCAAAAAAATTAACTCCCGCTACCCATCATTGTGCCGGTCACGGGTGTCAAATGTTTTTTTATGGTAAGCAAAGAACCATCCCTATCTATTAGGAAAGCAGCAGCTGGTCTTGAATGGCTCACAAATCAAAGATATAAATGTACCATGTATTTATATATATAAGAGAAGAAGAATTATAAATGAGTGTAGTTCGTATAATATCTGATCACGGGGGATAAAAGTTAAGAATCAAGATACATAATTCAGAGATGTGTCAAGTGATCAAACCTTGGCAAATGTATCAAATCTGTGTGAGTGTGTGTATATAAAGGATCGGGGAGTGTATCAAATTACTAAAATGTGGACATTTTTGATTTGTGGATTGTGTAGAAATTAATAATTGACAGGCCAAAAAAAAAATACAAAATTGTGTCGGTGTTACATTCTTGAATATTTATTAGAAATCAAAGAGGTAGAGAAGATATGCGGGTAACAATATAGATAGATTGATTACCGACTGTTTGAACAAAAAGGACCGGTTTGATTGCTAAAAATGGACCTTTTGTCGGCAAAGCTAATGAGAACCCGACATATGTCTTCTGAACATTTTAGAAATTCCATTTGCTTTCAATTGACAGCCGATAATTTGTTTTAAAGTTTATTTTTAAACAAACAATTTATCAGTATCAGATAAAACATATTATTTATTTATTTATTATAAAACTATAATACTAGTTATACCGTGACAGACCGAAAAGTTCTATCGTCTTGAAAGATATTTGATAGCGAAAGGCTAACTCAATTATTTCTACCACAAAATAAATTATATCCTTGAATAGGTAAGGATATTTAATCACATTCCAGGAAGCTTCTCCCTGTTTGCTTGTGGATATTACGTGCAAATAATTTATAAAGTGTTATCCACAATAAGCAATTACTAGAACAGAGGGGTTAAGTATTGTATGTTATTAAAAGGGGATGACTGGAATAAACAATTTCTACAAATCATGCAAGAAATTCAAATATTACTTACCCCGAAGTATATTCTTCCTGTAACAAACAAAAAAATTATTATAGTATTATACCTTTATTTTATTTTAAAATACCGCGCTACTGAATGATAAGCCATTAATCAGGATATTTAATTATTGGTGGGTGAAATATCCCATTTCCATTTTCCTTTTCGAAAAGGGGTAGATTGAAGGTGACGATAGCGACAGAGGGATTTATAGAGTCTGGATTATGGCTACAGCTACAGAAAAATCTATATAGGGATATTTTTATATTTATACAGCATGTTTAAATGTTTAAAACTTTGCGGTTTTTATAAGGAGATACAATTCAATTCTTTTTCCAGTGTACCTTGGCAATTATTCTGTAAAAATTAGCATAAAATTCAATCAAGCTTTTTCGGGAGCGAAAAAACAAATGGAAAAAAGTTGGAGGAAAACAGGAGAATATTTTATTATATCCGATTCAAACTGAATTTCAATACAATCAAATGAAAAATTTATTAAATTATCAAAGGAGCTTTCACAAAACGCGAAAGCAAATCAACTATATTAAAATTTTAATCAAATCATTGAATGAACAAAAACAAACTCGACTCGTCGGGCCAGAGCGGTTTTTCAATTCAACAAATTATTAAAACAAAAAACTCCCGATTTTCCTGGATTTTAATTAATGTTGCAGGACGAAGAAAAAATACTCAACTTTTACAGATTTTAGATAAAGACAGAGAGAGAATGAGAATGAAATCTGGTCGTCAAAAATCGAACACACGAAATGGAATTTATATACAGGATATCTTACGATGATGAAAAAGTATAATTTTTCAAAGAAATTCGTTACGGAATTAAGCAACAAGAAAGTATGGGATCCAAATACCATTACTATATGATAGGAGTGTTCGGGCCAGGAACCAAACACTCTGAAAGCTCGGGAAAAACCACATGTATATTTCAAGCGGAAATCCACGCCATAAGAAAGTGCGACCAGTTCAATATTGATAAAGGATACAGAAGACAAAGGATTATCATAATGTCGGATAGTCAAGCAGCCATTAAAGCACTGAACTCTTGTGTAATCAGTTCCAAAATGGTGTGGAAATGCCTAGACAAACTCAATGAACTAGGCGAGAGCAATATGGATTCCAGGACACACTGGAATAGAAGGAAATGAAATAGCAGATGAACTAGCAAAGAGGGGGACTGAAATACCTTTCTGGGGGCCTGAACTCTTTTGCGGAATCAGCCCCAATGTAATATTGGAAGAAATAGGTAAAGCCGAGAAAAAGAGAAGATCTGGCCATTGGAAAGATCTAGTAGGGCTTATACAATCAAGGACTCTTCTGGGTGACTACAACCTGTTAAGATCAAATGAATGCATAAGTCAAAGTGAAACTGCGCTAAGAGTTTTAACAGGGATCCTAACGGGACATTGTCGCCTGAATAGGCACCTGAAAAAGCTCAAAATAGTGGAGGAAGAAGAATGCAGATTTTGTGGAATGGAAGAAGAAACCTCCATCCACATACTTTCCAACTGCACAGCACTACAGAATCCTAGAGCAAAGCACCTGGTAGAATACTGGATAGAAGAGGAAGTTGAAGCCTCCAGACATCCAAAAATTCCTCCTACATACGACGATTTGACAATATTTTGGAAATTGCAGAGTCGAAACGTCGTAGGACACCCTGTATAAGATAACATTTGACAGATGAAGGAAAAACGTAGGAAACTATTAAACTGTACGTTTATATGAAATCGAAGTTTTAATTGCCTTCGCGTTAGACCCGTTTATGTAATACCGCCTGAAGATGGTCGCGTGTTAAAAATGGGCACTTGTATATATGCAAAACAAGAAAAGGTCGTGACAATATCGAATCGAAGGAGTTGGTATAATAAAATAAAGAAGACTGTGATACAGAAGTGCAAGTTTACATTATTTATAGTCTGTTAGTTGGTTCGGTGCATGTACGCGGGGGGTGCCTCTACGGAAGAAGGATTTATAACTGGCCACACACTACGATTCCGAGGAATTTTAAAGTATAATTCCGATGCTCACGTGTCGATTTATAATGATTTATCCAAATAAATATTGACACTTTCAATTTGCAATCAGAAAATTGAGTAAAATGAAGAGTTTACGTAATTGTGACACTGGTCTGACATTTGGTCATTTCTTTTCTTTCTTTTTTAAATTGTAAATTAAAAATCTACTAACTTTTAAAAATATTTTAAACCTCTGTCACAAACGGACTGACACTCATAGGATAAACACACTAACTGACGGCCAGGCAGCCCTTGCAGCTTTAAACAGCCGCAAGGTAACATCCAGACTGGTATAAGAATGCCAGAAAGACCTAAATGAAGTAGCAGACCACATTAAAGTAAGACTAGTGTGGTTGCTTGGACATAACAGTATTTCTTGAAATGAACAAGCTGATGAACTCGCGAGTAGAGGTTCAGCAACAGCATTTGTTGGACCAGAACCAGCTTTTGGAACCACAAAGAAGGTAGTCCGAGGGCAAATACAAAAATGGGAACAAAGCCAACATAGACTTCAGTGGAGGAACACTCCAAAACAGTCACATGTGTAAAACGGGCCGCAGAACTATTGTATATCAGTAGGAATGAGTTAAGGGGTCATACCCCGGTAAAAGATCACCTGCATAAAATAGGGTTATATAACGGGGACCTCAGCTGCAGACTTTGTAGCATGGAGATCGAGAATGTTACCCATATCTTAACTGACTGTGAGGCACTGGACTCGAGGAGACAAACAATCTTCGGAGAAGCCAATGTGTCATCTGAAGTATATATGGCACACATCCAATGGACCTATATCGTTTACTCGAAGGTACAGGGTGGACTAAATGTGCATCAGAACGGCTTCCAAAACACACACAAAAAACCTCTGTTACGAAATTTTTGGAAAACCGACATGCCTACATAAATCTGTCAACAATGTTTTTTAAATGTTATTATCCTGGAATGGAAAAAAGGACGACTCGCCAATAAAAAATATTTATGTCTCAATTTATATAAAAAAAACAACAACTAGGTAATAAATATTGAGTGATAACGTTTTTTTTTTTGTTCCGAAGCCCAGTTAGAGAAAAAGTTATAGTATCTCGAGTAGTACGTATATTATTTCAGTCACATTTTTCAAAACTAACATTAACATCTCTAAGGTATCTCATCAATATTCTTTTCGAATTCTCCAAAATTGTTTATGAGTACCTTCCGAGAATGAAAATCTCAGATTTTTCGATGCACCACCACACGAGCGTATCATATTTCTATTAAGAATAAAAAGAGGGGTTAGGTAATATTTTTTTGTCTTATCCAAATG
>CAJUYG010000047.1:209619-224094 GCA_910591675.1 Galerucella calmariensis | reverse complement strand
GAATATGCAAATTGTTTATCTATAACGTCAGATGTATTACATAACTTTGGCTTAAAAGGAGCTAAAGTTCCTACCGTGTGTCCCGCGACACGTTCTACCTTTTTTTTTCATAAATTTAAAATTTTGTATTACCTGAATGTTTAATATTCTCTTGGGTGATGGCACTCAATCGGTTTGTGTTCATTTTTCAATAAACTTCGAAGCTCTTTTAGTTGTCAATAATGACAAATTCAAAGTAAAATTTTGACGTTTCGATGTAAACAAGGTTTTATCGATGAGGAAGCAGAATTATCAGTATAATACCGAATGATTGGCTAGAATAATGTATTGCTATTGGTTAAAACCACCAAAATGTCAGATTTTGACAAGTGAAAAAAATAATCTATAATAATGAATATTCTGCTAAATATTTCAAACGTCTACCTGTTGTCGTTATTAATATCAAGCAGAATAATCATTTAAAAATAAAATTAACAATAAAAAAAAATGTTGTCGCGGGGAATCGAACCCGGGTCTATCGCGTGACAGTCTGGTTTGCTTATTACTCGACCACCGAGGAATATGCAAATTGTTCATCTATAACGTTAGATGTATTACATAATTTTTGCTTAAAAGGAACTAAAGTTCCTACCGTGTGTCCCGCGACACGTTCTACCTTTTTTTTACTTATTTTTAAGCAAAAGTATTAACTTTTCGTAATCTATTTTTTCTTAATATTTGATTAATCTTAAAGTACAAAAAGAAGGTTGAGTTATCCCAAAGCAAAGTGCAGAGACTCCTTGAAACAAAAAGTGTCGAGCTTTAATACAGACGAAAGAACATGACACACTTAAAAAATATTCTATTTTTAACATTCAAGTAATCTATAATGAGACAATAGATGTTTGTTTATAAAATAATTATTAAAAGGTCCAGGAAAATCCAGTCCGGTTCTGGCTGTTCGCATGGCTTGCCTTGATCAAGACGTCCAAGATGTTTATTAATAGGTGGTTGTTCGGGTTATTCTTCTTTTTTATTTTTTTTCCGTGGTTAGATTTTTTGAGATAAAGTGATGCATGGTAGTTGGATTTATTGTTATGGTATGTGTTATATGGGTGTTGGGGTTTTGTCAGTTGTCATCGACGATTGCCCTTAAGAGCGATGGCAGTAGCTGTTTCAAAAACGTTAGGAACTTTCTTAGAAACACCATTTTTATTTTTATTAATCATTTATCTGATAAAACGTTATTCCGTTCCACAACGAAAATAACGATTTTTAAATGTTAATTTTAAAAGTTATTTTATTTAAGAAAAAAATTGGCATACGATCATTAAAAGCTCGGTCATAATTAGCGAAGATTTATTAACAATAAAATTCATTAAATCGTGATTGACTTTTACTAACATCAAACTACCTCATCATAAAAGGATCTTTTACGATTTGGAGGCGTAAAACAGGCGCCAATATTTATTGGTCCTCATTTGATGTTGTAAAATTTAAAAGCTTTAAACTTTTACCAAACATTGTTCCAGCAAGCATCATATGGTTTCACTTGACTTGATTAATAATAGATATTAGTGACGGGCATGTTTATATACATATAATCCCGATTTCTATGACATCGGCATCAAGAAAATGACAGTGAAGATACAATCCTTAGGATTAAAACGGATAGACAAGGATTCAACTGGAGAATATTCTTGTTTCTCAGCCTGACATTTCTCAATTTCAACTGGAAAAAGAAACAAATTCCCCACAACCATCAAAGCTATGTGTATTTCTCCTTCACTCATGTAAAGAGAGCACCCAAAAAACGTGTGTTATCTTTCTGGTATAAATATTCACTTTTTAACGTTTTAAATTTCCGTTTCGTACAGTTAATTTTTTACGTGTTAAATTTTCCTTTCTCTCATTCAATGAGAAAGTAAAAACATCGCTTACAGTGTGGATAAATAAATATGTTTACAACAAGAAAAATATATTTCACCCTCTTAAGATAGTATAAGTAATAAATAACAAAAAGAAAAATGAACAGAATCGATGGTCTGGTAATACTTCTGTGCTACACGGATTGTCGGCAGATTAAATTACAGACCGCCGGGTTTATAGATACACTGTTGCATTTATTTCCTCATGTGTATTGATGGTCAGTAATGATAAAAAAAAATAATCGCTACTATACAAAGATATGCTCGAGGATATTGCAACGGTGATTTGCCTTTTGTTTGATGTGTAATCAAAAAGCGCGATTTATGTGAATGCACCAAAGAAATTAATAAGCTCGCACGACGAACCACTCTCGATTTATTGCAAGTATAAGCAAAATCAGGAAATCAACAGAGTGAAAATCGTGTACCTGTAATATTTTAAAGTAGTTTTGGTAAACTGCTTCTGTTACGAAGTTGTCAAAGAAAATTATCGGAAATAATTCAATAGAGAAACAATTACCGGACCAAGTGGTTCAAACAGAACTAACAGGTATCTCAATTGCAACAAAAGAACTAACCAGAAAAGGAATTTCTGGCAAAAACATAACAATCTGCAAAGATAGTAGACAAGCCCTATTATAATTAGCAAAGATTACAGAATAAAAATATAAGATGTTTCACTCGTTCGAATTTATCGCGTAAAGCACCGATGCCGCTGGTGACTTGGATGGTACAGTACGTCGCTACGTCCTTACTTGCATTTAATTTGGCATATTATACGGGACGTCGCCCGTCGACCGCTCTTATTTTAGAACGGTGTTTATTGGTTGTTGGTGTTTTATATTTATTTTGTATAGATTTTTTAAATTTATTAATTAATTGTTGAAATGAGCAAAAAGTCATATCAATATTTTTCTCTTTAATAGCTAAGCTTAAATACTAAATATTTTGTAATCAGGATTGCCTCGAAAACTTTTTTGGCCAAATACGAAGTTGCTGTGGTAATGCCAAAAATCCATCTCCCGTACAATTTTGTATCGCGTTTAAAAAGCTATTTTCTATAAAAAAAATTTATCATTTTGAAGGCACAAACTGTATGGATGACGTAAACGAAGTTCTTTTAACTATTGGTTCTAAACTAACAAAAGAATGCCTAGAACAGTTCACTTTTCCTACAGAAACTAAAAATGTGCCTTTAAAAGTGTTTACAACAGATTACCAAAATCTATCAAGCCCAGAAGGAAATACTTTAGTGTATGTTAAGGGATATTTGTTAAAAAAATGTGAAACATGCTTAAAGTTTGCCCATTCGGCTGATAATTTAATAAACAGATAAACTTTTTTCTGTAAACTAAAAGCTTAGACGACAATGAAGGATAAATTTAGTGGCTTATGTGTACCATCAAGGGACATTGTTGAGAACGTTATTGCGATGGAAAATATATTTATCGAAAAATTCAATTCTATAGCTAACCAAAGAGGAATTGGTCAGTTCCTTTTGAACGAATTTACTAAATTTTCTTTTCATCATCCATGTAATCAATTTCCTTTCAAATATTATGCCAGTCTCTATACCAGAGTCCGTATATATTTTACTCTCAAATGTATATTCAAATATTTGAAATATTTGAAAAACAATAGATTAAATTTAACACATAAACCAAACTCCAAACTTAGTATTTTACAACATTTATAAATTTTTTTAATAAAGGTATCCTGCAGCTGCTTCTCTTTTTACTGTTTTAACTTTGTCAATCCAAAAAATTCGCGTTATTTAAAGATCAAAATTTAAGATTTAGTGGCCCTATTATTCTGGTGGCTAATGAGTATATTTAATTAAATTTGTGACAAATATCTGCTAGATTATCAATAAGTATCACAAAATTACTAAGATGCTGGATAAAAACTGTGAATTGGTTCATTTTAAAAATTCAAGTTTATTTTTTACTTACCTTCTCAAATTCATATCCCGAACATGGATTTCACGGAAGTGATATCCATCAGGGAAATACAAAAAAAAGAAGCTGCCGCCCGAAGGAAAGCCAACGAGGAAGCGATGATGGACGAGGCCATCCGCGAAAACAAGAAGACAACGACGACGCACCGACCACCACCCGTCATTCTGCGAAGCATCCACCACTGGAGCTCCGTAAGAAAGGAAATCGAAAGACGAAACATAAAGACGAGGTTCATAACTATCCGGGAAAGACTCGGAGTGAAAATACCCTGCGACGGACCAGAGGACTACAGGAACCTCACAAGGTACCTGAGAGAAGAAAGAAAAGAAGTGGAGTGGTATACGTATATGCCATAAGAAAAAAGGATGGCAAGGATCGTCATCCGAGGACTAACGCACTGCGAAGACACCAAGGAAATCAAGGAAGCAATCGAGAGACAAGGGGTAAGTATAAAACGACTGAACCAACTTCATTCCAGATTCGGAGAGAGACCGCTACCCATCTACCTGGTGGAGCTGGAGCCTGAAGAAAAAGAAAAAATCCGGAAAATATAACACATCCAGAACGTGAGGATCAGGTGGAAAGAACAAAGAAGAGGAAAAGGGCCGACGCAGTGCTACAACTGCCAAGGCTTCCACCACGGACAGACGACGTGTAACGTAAACACGAAATGCGTGAAGTGCGGAAGACCACACCGATCCAACGACTGCCCACGACCGAAGACCAAGCCGGCCACCTGCGCAAACTGCCAGGGAGAACACCCGGCAAACTACAAAGGATGCCCGAAAGCCCCAAACAACCAGAAGACAAGGACAACAGCAACAGCAGTAAAGAAGACAGGAGTCAGCTACGCCCAAGCCGCAGCTAACAAGAAAACAACGACGACAACAACGAAACAACAGATCCTCGAACAGGTGACAAAGCTATTAGCTCAGCTAATGGCTTAAAGTCGCTTGTAAGAGATCGGAAGAAAAGAAGACACACTCTATAAGAGTGTTTTCAGCCGAAATTGCCGGCTGAGGACGCACTTTGTAGAGGCAGCGCAAATACACACAACGGAAGACCGCCGAAGAAAAAACTACCGAGGTAACACGGCCAAAGAGAAAACGTCTCGCCCCCAGCTGCTTGCCCTTTTAGCTAGGGACGAGCTGTACGCTGAAACGCGAACTACGATGATGAGACCCATCGGATAAGATGGGGGGAAGTGGTGGAAGCCCTACCCGGAGATGTACCTCGCTTAGAGATGAACATCCTGGGTGGACGGGCTCATCAAGGTTGTGTGTATTACACATTTATTTCTTGAAGAAGATCCTGTACTTGTCCACCTTCCTGGGAAGGACAGGATGGTCGATGACCTAGGTGGACAACTCCTCTTGAGGATGTACCATGGTGAGTGCTGTGAGCCTACACTAACCTCCCCCTACTCTACAGATACAGATACCGTGTCTCTTCTGCAATAAAACTTGTCGTGTACATACACTTATTTCAATAATATATTAACATATACCAAACGGTCAGTAAAAACGACCGTTATATAGATAATCCGATCACCTGCACAGTTATTTGCCATTACCCTTTTTAATATTCAATTTCGAACTGGACCTATAATGAAATAAAGACCGCAAGAATGAACGATCCGTCTCATACAAATTCACACGCACCTTTATAGGGTTCAGAAGCAACCTTTTATTGATAAAGGGTGGTAAATGTTGAATATATACAACCGATGGAGAATAAAAAAAAATCTGGTTTTTGATCGATGACAAAGATATAGAATTTTTTTTTCAAATTTTTTGTGAAGTAAACAAAAGATTATCCTTGAATTAATATTATATCTCAAAAAGGAAAATCTCCTTTTGGTCCTGCCAGTGTTTTGCCAACGATAACCAAACATCATACATCAGCTTCTAATATATATAACGCTATATGTTAAATTTCAGATGATTAATTAATAAATGAGGCAAAGGGGTAGGGACAGAGTCCTGAGTCCTTGCTAAAGGATAACTAATGATTTGTAAAGACGTTGTTTAAGCTTGAAAGGGAAACGCTAAGGGACGTTCGTCCTTTCGTTACGCTTCTTTATTATTGTGTTTATTAATAGTCCTGTGTGTCGAGGAATGAAGGACTATCATTTTCTCGTCCTTTCGTATTCCTGACGTGTTTGCAAAGATTGGAAAATTGGCTCATGGTGTGAGAATACAAATTAGGGGCTTCGATTGATGTTTCCCCTTTCGTTGGCGGTTTTGATAATAGAGATTCAGAAGGTTTCCAGTTGTACGAGATGATGATGGATTGTTTCTCAGATATCGATCTAATTTTCCAACTTTCTTTATTCAACAACACAAAAGCATAGAAAAAAAAAATCTATTTTCATTACAATCGCATGACACATAGGGAAAAATTCAAATCTCGAGGATATAAATAAGTTGCATAAAATACACGGTCGTAAAGTTGTGTTATCAGAAAGTGGGGACAAATATAGTTCCTACAAGTTGTTAAAATAACGCCGCGTATTAATAAATATTAAAGTTAATTTATGGTAGCAAATAATGCAAGCGCGCAAGGTTATATTTACACGAAAGAGGGATGATAATATGGAGGGTAGATGGTAGAGAAAATGTGAAGTCAATTTTCGAGTTATATATCACTTCCAAGGTGTTATATATCGAAATTTACAATATATGTAGGCGAATATAATATATAATGTACCTTCTACTAAATTATGTGTGTATATTGTAGGGGATTGTACCTAACTTTCATCCTCTTTAACGGATAATATATTATGGGGTCTTATTTAGTATTCATTTGAGGTTAGTTTTAGAAGGTGGGTGTTTCTCAAGGTTTTCTTATTATTTTGCCAATAAATTTCGTCTGTAACAACAAATTTTTTAATAGATTTTTCTATTTTAAAATAGTACAAATGAAGAGCAAACTTTCTTTAAGTATTTTGTTGTGTGTGAATGTCGAGATACACCGGTGAATGTCAACATTATCAACGTTGCTTGACATATGTCCGAAATATTGTTGAAATTTCATTATTTCTAACTTACACCGGCGATTGTCGACATTCACTACCTTGGCACTTCGAATTGCACAAAAGTTCCTTGTTTTTACAGCTGCATTTAGTCGTGGAACACTTCCTTTTACAATTACAATGTGTATAGCCTTGCCCTCCACTTTTTGAATTAGCAGAGGCTGCTTCTCTTAGCGACATTTCTTTTGTTGAAACTTCGTCCATGGAAAGTAACTTTTCAAATTACGAACTGATTACGAGTGAAAAGCTGCTTCAATGTACCATTTTTATTAGCTAATCTATAAAAGTCTGAATCCTCTATTCCAACAACAACCGCTAACACATTTCGAGGGTCTGTACGACCACGGTCGACATCAGGTACTTGAATTCTTACGGTATCACCAATTTGGGCAAGAGGAAACTTTTTTTTGAGGTTCGCAACATTTTTGTTGCTTGAAGTAGAAGATTCTCTTTTGCAGCTACTCTTTTTAAAGAAATTAGCTCGTGTTGTTCAGTCAGTGCTTGAGATGAAGATGTGTTAGGTGGCGGATCAGTCAATGTTTGAGATGAAGATGTTCTAAGTGGCGGATCAGTCAGTGCTTGAGATGAAGACGTGTCAGGTTGCGGATCAGCTCCAATGGTATTTTCATTATCCATGTCTGTTTCAACATAAGCTTCTAGCTGTTCTTCGGTCTCAATGTTTGAAATTTACCCGCGAGGGAGTGATGACGATGTTATACCCCTTCTTGGTTTAACGCCAAACAGGGCTTCATGAGAACTCTGGCGTATTCCTTCGTGATAAGTTGTGTTTTTGGCGAATTGGACAAACGGCAAACCTTCTGACCACTTGTTTGAATCATTGTCTTGCGTCCAAGCAGTTAGAATATTTTGTATGTCCTGATTGGCTCTTTCAACTGAGCCTTGTGTTTGACTGTGACGAGGCTTTCCGTGCACTATTTTAACATCTTTCCACATAGCGCATAGTTCAGATATGACTCGATTACTGAACTCTCTGCCATTATCCGAATGCAATATAGCGGGAGCACCAAATGTTAAAAATTTTTGGAGAAGGTGATATGCTACTTCTTCCGATCTCTTGCTTTTTAAAGGTCGTAACTGGACAAATTTGGTTAAATGATCTTGATATACCATTATAAACTTGTAATCGCCATCCCTGTGTGATTGCAAGTCTAAAAACTTGTCGCGACCAGCAGTGTCCGAGATTCACCGGACCTCATTTGTGTTTGTCAACATATACCGGTGAAAATCCGAATGTATAATAGAATTAAAAAATGTTCGGACTTTCACCAAGGCATTTGACATTTGTCGACATTCACTACTTTCGGTCTTTCACGGTAACATATATACTAGAGCGACCAAGGAAGAAGTAAAAAGCCATTAGCAATACCCTAATTATTTGTTCTTCAAATTTTCTGCCGAAATATTTATCTCAAAATATTTTAAAAACATTTTCCCGTTCCAAATTCAAGTAAAATATATATAGCGATTTCTGTCAATGTTTTTTATCGCTAGTTTCCCCTAAAAACAGACGCAAGCCCCATTAATTTTTAAGATGAGGAATAATTTAGCGGGTTTTGATAAAACGCTGTAATTTTTTTTAAAGAACATTCCTGGATTTTATGGTATTTAACGTTGTATTTAATTTATAAGGGTTTTCTGACAATGCAGAAATATACACATCATTTTAATAAATATCAACGTGAAAATGTAAGAAATTACCCCGTATTTAAGAAAACGATTTGTTATTATAAAAATAAAAATATGGTCTTTCTAAGAGCTATATTTAAGTGACATTAATATGCGTAATCGTGCCTAGGCATAAAAATCCATTAAGCTTTTATGGCCCTTTGAACATGCTATTTTTCATTTTTCTAACCTAATCAACAACACTAATTTTAATTATTACCTACTTGCCACACTATTATTTATATATAAACATTATGTTTACACAATATTTACTATTTATAAAATAATTTACAAATCACGTGTTGCTGTGAACTCACGAAAACAAAATCTTTGATATCTACATTTTTATTAACCCTTTCAGTTTTAACTATTTTTATGTTAATTTTGTCTACCAGAAGAAATATTCTAAATATCATTAGTAGTAAGAATCAAAGTTTCATCCACCAGGCTACTATTAATCAATTTTTTTCTTAAGATCCATCAAATATCAAAGAATGAAGCGATGGTTTGGTAGCATCGAAGGTGTCAGTCAAAGAAGAAGAATTTAACAAATGGATGTTGTTCACTCTGTCGGACAGTGAATTGTCTTGACTTACTTATAGCTACTGTTGATTTTTTTAAACAGAGATGATATACGATGGTTTGTACCAGAAGAAGACAAATGAATATCAATGATGACCAAAATATTTAATGATGGTTGACGGTCTTTCAACTCTCGTTTTCACTTTCTACTCTGTTTGAAATTGAAATGTTATCGTTAAAAATATTTAGGCTAGACCATAGGGGTAACAACTACAAGTAATTAGCAATACGGCTGATTTTTTTTCATAAGTAAATTGAAGTATGTAGATTAATATCAAAAAAACTTTACCAGTCTATCGATTTCCCAAATTGGAAAAAAAATCAAAAAACTTTTTTTTTCGAAATTTTTCAATATTTCGCGCTGGGAGGAAGGTAGAGATGGATATTCTAATCAAACACCAAGTATCTCAATAAAATAGCTATTTATACCATCAGTTACGAAATGCCTAATTTTGTGTAACGCTTGAGATTTTTGCGGAACGAACGAATTGAGTTTTGGCAAAAACTCACAAGTTACACAAAATTTCATTTCGTAACGTAGTGCATACAAGATTTTTTCTAATTTTGAAGAAAGTAATAAAAAAATAAAATTTAATATAATTGATAAAAAATTGGAAAACATAAATTTAGTTTGTTGCTGTTACTTAATGTTAGTTGTCAGTTTGACATTTTGTAAAAAAGTGTAGACGGAAGGTTTTTAGCGAGATTGATTTATTTTTAGTTTTATTTGTTAAAAATAAGTGACTCAAGTTCTGAAGAGCTACCAAGCGATATTGAAGAGGCAGCGCAGGTAATGCTCTATTATCAGTAATTCCCAAAAAGTCAAAGGCAGTGTATGATTTGGCATACGAAAAATTTGTTACGTGGTGTGATGAGAAGAAAATTAAACATGTTAATGAGAAAGTTTTACTTGCACATTTTGAGGGGAAGAAAGATTTAAAAGTTTCCACATTATGGACACTTTACTCAAAGTTAAGGTCTGAACTAAATCTGAAAAGGAATATTGATATTAAAAAATATACAAATTTGGTAGCATATATTAAAAGGCAAGCGGACGGGTACAGTGCTAAAAAGTCAAAAGTTTTTATTAAAGAAGATTTTGCCAAAGTTTTAGTGGAGGCTGATGACAAAGAATACTTAATGGCTAAGGTTGCAATGATAATTGGAATGACAGGAGCATGCAGAAAATCAGAATTAACATTTCTTCCAGTTGAAAATGTTATAGACGAAGGAAGCCATTTTCGTGTTGATATCCAACCTTCAAAAACAAAAGTTATACGGCAGTTTGCAATTACCACTGGAGACATTGAAAATACGAATCTTGTTGAAATATTAAGAAAATATATTAAGTTGCGTCCCCAGGTTCTTAAAAACAACAGATTTTTTGTAAAATATGCGAATGGAAAATGTACCAGAAATCCTGTGGGAATTAACACATTTAGCAGTCTGCCAGAAGTTATTGCACAATTTCTTGGTCTTTCAAATCCTGTTCTATATACTGGCCACTGCTTCAGAAGAAGCTCTGCCACTTTCCTAGCAGACATTGGCGCTGATATTTTAAAATTAAAGAGGCATGGAGGTTGGAAATCCACCTCTGTTGCGGAGGGGTATGTTGAAAGTTCCATGAATAATAAAAAACTTGTAGCGCAAGAAATATTTGGTGAAACATCTAATGCAATGTGCGCCGCTTCCCAAATAACAGCAAGTTCGAGCAATGAAAAAAATATGTCGTCGGGAATTAATTTGAATAATTGCAATAATTGTGTTATCAATATTTATAATAATTAATTAATTTATAATTTATGATTTTAACTTGTATTATAACAGTTTAATAAATAGAATAATTCTTTTTGTCACTAATTTTGAAATACATTTTTCGTCACCAATTGCATAAAATTTTACTTTATGCAACTAGTTACAAAAAGTAAGACGTTTCATAATGTCAATCAGTTTTAAAAAGTGTCACTTTATATGTCAAAATTAGAAAAAATATATTATATAATAAGGTGGCATTGAAACAATTTTTCGAAGTATGGAAACTGTTATTTAGGAGGTCTGTTCCATAGATAAAATTTACGGATAATTAATTTTTCCTAATTACGAAATACGCCACTTTTCATCATTTTGTAAATTTTGGGAATCTTGAATTTACAAGAAATTAAATATATCAAATACTGTAACTTTGATGAAACTGGAGTAATTTCAATGGGGTTTGCGTAGAAATGTTGGGGAGAGTTCTAAGATCAAGAATATATAATTACAAAATTAATTAATTCACATACATTTTTGGATTCAATGATTTTTCGAATTATAAGCAAAAAAAATATTTTGTTTTTTAAATAAAATTTAATATTCATGTAATATAAAGAATAATATTCAACGAACAAAATGTATATAGTGAAAATGTATAAAAGATGATTAATATATAATTTTAGGATATAATTTTTTTCATACCTTTTTTCAATAAAAATATGTAAAAATCAATTTATTACCTTTTATTTATTATTTACAACCTTAACTCTCACCAAAGATTGATATTTTTTATTCTTCTCCACCTTCCTCCCAGCGTGAGATATTAAGAGGGGCCTCCTCACAGGTATACAAACCTCAAAACATAAACAAAAATCTAGTTATTTTTAAGTTCAAAATATTTCCGATAGATGTCGCTAGTGGTATTAAATCGGCTTTAATTTAATACATTTCTTGACGATTCAAGCAAACGCATCTCCGGGTCAGCTGTTTCGATTAGAGATATTACCTACACAAAGTTTCGATGTTTTGGTTCCAAATACAATTCTGTCAGCAGGTATTTTTATTTATTTTCAATCTCAATAAGTGAATTATGATTTTATTTATTTACCAGCTAGTATGTTCATTATACCTAATTTTCTTTTCGTCTTTGTTTCTGTACTTATAGGTTAATTTTGAAATTAAAATAGTATATGAATTATCGTCGGCTCTCTATATATTGAAGTTTTATACCTAACAACAGATATGGATGCTGATAATTTGGATTTGTCTTTACCACAACAAAAAAGTGGTGAAGAACCTGGGATAATATCATCAGATGAATATGAACAGTAAGTTCTTTCACACAATGTTTTCTTATTTCCAAGTAGCTATTCTCAAATAAACCTCTTGTAATTGATTTTGAAAATAGAATAATGATTTTTTTTAAGAATAATGTCACATCAGTTGCTCAGTATTTAAGAAGAACGCAGTAGGGGCAATGGATTGACTAGTAGAGTAGTCTTTAAATGTTCATTGTGTTCGAGAGAATATGAATATGACACAGAAAATCCAAATAGAAAAAAGTCTTTAGTAAATGCTGGATCAGTATGGGGAACTTTGGCTGTGGGGTCCACATACCTACCACCTACCATAAGCTCCAACTTATATTGAAAATGAACTGGGAAAGGTAAGTACAATTTTAATTTTTGCTATGTAACATATGAGATAATCATGTTCAAAATCGTTTTAGGAATGGGAAGCCTCTCTTGTAAGATCCATGGAAAGGGCTGGTATGGAAGAAAAAGAGAGGGCTACAGAAAACGGATAACTTTGTTTAGATGGGACACCTTGTTTCACAGTTTATGTGGATGGTTCTTGGAGTAAACGATCCTATGGCACAAACTGTAATGCACTATCTGATATGGTAGCTATAATTGAAGAATATACGGGCCAAGTACTATTTATAGCAGTAAGAAATAAGTTTTGTGCTATATGTGCCAGAGCTTCCAAAAGCAATGAAGTTGTGAAAAAACACATCTGCTACAAAAATTGGGATGAATCCGCTCCTGCAATGAAAGCTGATATGGTTGTGGAAGGATTTAACTGCAGTTAAAAAATGCACGGTATACTAAATTTATGGCAGATGGTGACCAGTGTATACAAGAATATTATAGAAAAAGTCAGTTATGGAAGCAACGTTGAAAAAATTGAATGTACAAATCACGTCTGAAAAAATTATGGAAAACACCTCAGGAATATCTAAAATGATACCAGTATTACACTAGCAGGAAGAAAACTAATTGCTATGAGAAAAATTTTAGTCTTGATGAAACGACGAACTTCAATATAGTTGGAGACATTACTGACAATATGATTCCACAGCTGCAGTCAACATCTTTATTTAATCACCTGAATGTTAAATACATATGGCAGATACAAAAGATATACTAATTTAAAAATATTGTGGTGGCTATCTTTCTATAGATGTCTACTTGTGTATATCAAATTTGTAATATGGCTTCCAAGATAAAATTGAGTTAAAAAAATAATTTGTAAGTAAAAATATTATTCATTTATAGAGAGTATTTAAATAATATTTTTTTCAGTCCTTATAACTACATGGATCAAGACTTCAATATGTCAATAGAGGTCACCACCCATTCGTGAGTATAGAATTGTAAAATATCGATATTTTTGTTAACTTTTTTTTTTCTTTTTGTTCTGAGGAGAAATGGAAGATGAACTTCAGTTGCCATGTATTTTAATAAATATTAGGAAAAATACCTACATTAAATTTGTAATAATAATTTTGTTTATATTTTTATAGAATATTTTAGATTTGTTTCTTTTCAATAAAAGCGTGAACTTGTTTTTACTGTTTTTTTTTAAATTAATAATGGATCAATGAAAAAGCATACATGTCTGTTTATTGCTATAATAAACATCTCCGTTCATAACAAGCTGGAGGAAAACTGCAAAAAGTATTTTATAATAACATTGGATACATAACCTGGAAAAATTGAAGATCAAACATAATATAACATTTTTATTCCTGTGTTTAGAAAAAGATTACAACACGAGACGAATACGAAATGTCTATTTTGCTAAATTAGTAGAATGCAATTATTTTTATTACTATTCTATTACCAATGTATGTTTATGCTGATGCAACAGCTGAACTAAAATACTAATGTACTTGCAGAATCTTCCGCAAAAAATCTCAAAAAATACAATGAATTGAGATTTCATATTTCCAGAATCGAATTCTCTAGGCTTTCTATAGGTCTTGGGCACAGAGTACAATGTACTCTGTGTTCAAATTGGTGACTACAAATTGTCAAAGCTGTCAAAATCACACCATCACTTGATGGCTTATATCTTTTTTATAATAATCTAAAACTTGACCAATATACCTCATCCCCAAGACAAAGGTCCAAGTTATATTATGTTTAAATTTCAACTCTCAATTTTACTGCATTCTTTAGATTTGTTGCATACAAAATGACCTAAATTTTGCTGCAAGTCAGGGATGCCAACTAAGGTCTTGGCGTTCAAATTGGTGACCACAAATTGTGAA